>JH154726.1:30476-43968 GCA_000226015.1 Mnemiopsis leidyi | reverse complement strand
AGTTTTGATCACACTCCATAATTATAACCCAATATACCGCCTAAAGTTGGATAAAGTCATAAATTTTAGGGCCCAAAAAGTCCCATTTTTACCTTCGGGGACCCCTCAAGGGCCCTTATAAAATGGGCTTTTTTGGGCTTTTTAGGGACGTCGGCCCCCCCGGCCCCCTATTTTTGGCCAAAATTTAGGACATATTTTGGTCAAATTCTATTTACCGGGCCCCTCTATTTACCGGGCCTCAACCCTTTCCCCCGAGAGGCCCGGTTAATCGAGGGTTTACTGTATTCTTTCATCAAGTAATTTTTAGCGTACCGCCTTGAGATAAGCGTCTTTCTTAGTTCTTACCTTGGTTTACATATTTCGGATCTTTTTTCTGCCACCACTCCCCACTGCTATCGTTCAGGTGCCAAGTATATTCGAGGTAGTATTGACACATGAAGGACCCACAGAGCATGGGGCCGTCTCTCTGGTACTGGTACTGAGGGCAGGTCACGTGACCGCAAACTTGATAAAATCCGGGGTCGTTCTCACATATCGCCGTGTGTTCCTGACGACATTTCAGTGAATTTCTTTTGTTTTATTTAATAGTAATATATCTTATAGTAATTTCATGAACCCACAAATTTTTGTATCAAAATTTAAGTCAAAAGGTAGGCTTACCTGAAAATCACACTGCTCCCAGGGAACTTGATACAAAGTATCCGAATTTGTACATTTATAGTAACTTGTCCCATTTACATCGCACTGTTCTTTTAAGTACGACCTCACTTCAACAATTCTACAGTTTCTAGTAATACCTGGAATATCATGTATTTGAAAGACTTACTGAAAACTTTTTTGATAACTGGCTAATTTGATTTTCAACGTTAGCAATAAAAAATCGCAAGTTCTTTTTCGCACAGCTTTTTATAGTTTGCTTCTTAGTTGGTACTGACTATTATCGAGCAATGAACGGACTTTTTCTATTTTTCCGTAGGCGATTCAACTTTTGCAATCAATTTTTCTTATGACAAGCTTACCATTTAATGCTAAACATCGTATTAATACTTACCCGCAAGATTTGTCTCTATGTTCCAAAACAAAATTTGTAATCCAATGATGACCAAGAAATATTGCCACTGCCACATAACAAGTAATATTTGAAGTACCTACAATACATTGTTTTTAAAAACTTCGCACGACATCACGAACCTGTATCTTTGTTCCTAAATATCTAAACAATAAAATAAGGGAATAAATCTTGTCAGGGTCCAGGTGGGTTTACATATTCTTGTAAAAGTTGATAGGATTGATGAAAAAATAAAGTACTAAAACAACACTACAGCTTTATCCGGTGCAAACAAAAAGAAATGATAATTGAGGCACTCACTACGTTAGTCTTTTGTTTTTGATGTGGCAGAGTAGTGAAATATGGCTGCAGCCGGTGCCCATGTACACTGTACAGAGTCCGAATCTGACCATATAATTTGTTTTCTATCTAGATAATCTACTGACATGGCGCTAGCAAACTAAAACACAGCTGTACTTGTACTTGTAGGTTGGTGTACTGTTTCATTTTAAATGTTACATTTTTGTAGATTATTGCATTAAAACAGTGAGCTATATTTAATAGTTTGATCGCTGCCGTTTAAAGTGAGTGCGGCATATTATATTATACTTCTCCAGCATTAACAAATTTACAAAGATGAAAAATAGATCATTAATTTGGGCCATTATACAACTCCTACGACTCATAACTGGCATTCTGTTCAAATTAGGGGGGAAGGGGTGGCAACCAACTGACCCCCCTCAGTTGTAATGACCAAATCTAAATTTTAAATTGAACTTGCTAATTTTACCCTCGTTCTTATAAAAGTAGAAATGTAATGCAATTGATATCATGTTGATTACGTCATCAAATCAGTTCGTATTGTTTAGCTCACAGAACTTCGGTAAACTCTGTTCTCTGAGAATGAACGGTAAAGAAATTGTTTACAGTCGATGTTGAAGATTAAGCTATTGGAGCTATCCTCATCAAAAATAGGTATGTATAGATGAGGTGAGAAGTTATTTGTTAGAGACGAAAACTTAAGAACAAACATCAGAAGTTTAATTCCTCAGAATGAGCAAGAAAAGAGAAGTGAACAAGAAATCAAAACTTCGTATTTAGATCGAACTTCCTGGCAAGGCGGCTGCGGTCGCAGTCTGAGTTTTGTAATGCTTCTAAATATTTGGCTTGTTCCGTGGAAGAATTTAGACACTAACTGCATCTCGTTTTGGAAATCCAAAGGAAGGATCAAAACACTGGCCTTATTCTCTTATTATTCTGTTTCGAGATTTAAGCGACATGCTCATCTATCTATGCTGATCCAGCTTAACAATTTAAATAATTTGAATCGTAACTCAATCATCAATCAAGGAAACTTGTATCTCGTACTTTGCTTGAATATTCCAACTAAAGCTGACATCACACAATTGGTTTTGACAAAACTCAATGTTACACACATATACCTTGTTTCGGTTTCTCATCACATAAGAACATCATCTCAGAAAAGAAGCATGGACTGTTTAACAACTGTAAAGGGATCTGATTTAACAACGTCAACTAGAACAGCTCTTAATGAAATTGTATGTTATACTGTCCCCTTTACGATGCAAATAGCTCCATGAGTATAATATGCGAGTGTAAAGATTGTATGATATGAGCACGTACCGAAACCACAGCCAAAAGTGTCAGGCTAACGAGCGCACTTGCTACAAAAAGCACGGCCTGTAAAAAGTGACATTATCGTCAATTTTACTATAAACTTAACTAATTAAGTTGTCACGCGCATCATGTAGAATTGTGAAGATGTTGCAAGTGAGCAAGTGAAATTAAATGTAAATTTAAGTATGATGTCACTCACTAAAAATGTAAATTATTATAGACTTAGTTTGGCTGGCACAAAATTCCAATATTGGACAAATTTTAGAATCATGTACGATCACCACAATATTATATCCTGGATATCGAGGATAAAAAATGTTTCCCACCTGCACATGGCAAAAGTATTCCCTACTTATCTATATTCCGTAATCCACTTCAAATTGTCTCTTAGTTCGAGTAGCTTACTTTATAACGCTTCTAATATTATATCTATTTTCTGGATTTAAACACTCTTGCGTGTAGCGTTTATATTAAGAGTTTATATTAAGAGTTTGATAAGAATATTGAGCAAAATTAATGCAACAGGGTCCAGTTATTACTTTTCACTATCAAGGCTACCGCACAAATTTTGCTCGATAAATTTTGCAACTACAAAAATTAGTGACTTAGATTGCGTTGTAGGCTAAATTGTATGCTTAAGACAGGAGTGTTTTTGACGCTTTAAATACTTACTCTTAACTTGCGACATCAACTTCGTGTTATCACACAAAAAGGCGTGATGAATATTCCTGCTCTCTCCATAACAAAAATTCCAGCTTTCTCTATAATAAAGGACGAAAGATTTTCGTCTTGCAATAGACTATCGCCATTGCTATCAGTAGCTCTCCTAATGCATCTATGGCGACTGAGAGAGCTGCTGCTGACTTGAAGCTCATTTTGATAGCTGGCTTATTGGATGGATAGTCTTTGATAACAGTAACAGGAATCTTATTCGCTCCAAGTTTAATGATTCCCAAATTACCTTGAGCCTTATTTCTTTGGTGTGTGCTTCAATGAAACCAAAGTTCTAAAGCGGTCGTCAACAGCAAGTTCACTTTTCCAGTTACCAAATTTTTCTGCATGGAATAAACTTCTTAGATGGATAACAAGTTCTTCTCAGTGATAGGATCAAATATTTCCAACAAAGTCAAATTTTAATGTTATTTCAACGTAAGCATTTGAATTAGATCGGTTTTACCATCATATTGGTAAGTGCCAGTAAAATAAAACATTCTCCCATCCACCGTATTTAATCATTCTCGTTAACAGGCCGATGATACTTTATAACTTATACATGTCCATAAGAAAACGCTTGATTGAAGTATTCCAAATCAGAGTTAAAACTGCGATTCTACGATGTATTAGTGCCTGAAATAACAAAACAATATACATAGTAAAGTACAAAATAACAAGAGAAATTAGCTTTCGAGGCACTTTTTAGATTTCAGTACGCATAAATAGATAAAAAAGGCACTTCCTATCTTCTAACTCATTTCATTCTTTCCTATCTAAGATGTTAACCGCACTATATACGTTATACACATTATCCCACCATTTCCTATCTGGTACGTTCTCCTATGGTCATTATCCACTTAAGTATTAAAACCTAAAATGTTGGCTGGCGAGCTGCCAGCCAAACGGCAAACAGTCTAGCAACAGTTTGTTTTGACCACAAGCCTCATGAATCTCACCTAGCAACATATTAATACGATGTAACAATGACCTGTTTCAAGTGCACCACTTAAGTCAATCATCCTTATACATCAATCACTATCGATTATACAACTACCACAAGGATAGGTGCGACCAGGAAGCTGGACTAAGGAAACCAATAGTACTCGCTCGTCCGTCGAGCGAGGATACTGATTGGTCGGCACATTACCAACAGGATGCGGTTATCCACGAAAGTCCTACGCAAAGGACAGTACCCAACATCTAGCCAATCAAAGTCTCAAACGACACCAAATTGGTCATACGTGAGCACTAAACCATCGCACGTGCACAATTCCTTTTAGACCCATAACCTAGACTGAAATAGTTAGTTAGACTTTGGGACGTTTAGTTACAGTTGCACTGTACGATACCAGCTCTAGTTGCCCAAGTTCGCAATAAACCACCTGTAACAAGTTTGTTTCAGAACTCCTACACGTCTCACCTCGTTACCCCAATACACAATCCGAGTTTATCACTGGAATTACTCTACCTTTAGTTCCTGTACAATAGTTCCTGTTTAACGTTCATTACCCTACTTAACTTGTTTTACTTCGTACCCAAATTCCTGATCTACACAACGTAGTTATACTTCTTGTGGAACAGGGTTGCCAATCATCTGACAACCCCGTGAAGTACGTCCAAACCATCAACGCTCCCTAAACCCATAAATCTCTACCACGAAGACTCAAAGTCAAAAGTTCTCAAAATCATTAATATTACTATGTTGTATGCTAAGATTTCTTCGACTCAACACTCTTTTACGGCTTAAAAAACAAATTTCAACCAAGCTATGGAAATTAAAGTTTATCTTTATGTAATAGTAGTTAGTAACTTTACGTTGTCTGTCCAGTTCTAGTTATTACACAGCTACAGAGATTGTTCTGCACGGCCAGCAGTTGTGTTTTTCCTTGTTGCGATGGTTGTGTTATTTGATGACGTCACACTCGTGATTAGACCCATCTTTGCCACGGTCATGTTGCGAATTGTGACCAGTTTGTCAGTGAAATAGGTGTTGTAAAGAAGTGGGTTGATAACAGAGTTGATGGGCAGGAGCAATATTGAGAAAGTGGCATACCAGGGCGTGGCGTCAACCACCTGCATGTAATGAAGTCCAGATATGATGACGAAGGGAATCCAACAGAAAAAGTCAGTGAGAATGATCAGTGCCAGCTTTCTCTGTAAGACTGACTCACGTTTTTTGGCTTTGGTTGATCTTGCGGAGGTATTTGTCATTTTTCTTGCAGGCCTGACTGATTTGAAGTAGATGATGCCGTAGCAGCTCGTAATTATAAGAAAGGATATGAAATTGATTAGTAAAACTGCCAGGGAGTAAAATGCTTGAGGATCATCGGGGGTAACGAAGTACTTGAAAAGACAGACTCCATCATTTCCGTAGAAATGAAGTCTGACACCTTGTACACCACCATAACTCTGAGAAAACATGTTTCTAACTAGACGCCTCACCGTTGACCAAGATAGGTCTGGGTCCCCTCTAAACTTTGAATAATATTTCTCTAGAATCGCAATATGCTCTTGTTTCGTGGGAGCACCAATGAATAACTTAATGGTCTTGTCATACAAAAGACCATTCACGAAGAAGTCTTCAACAATGGTCATCATCGGAATGTAGGAGACAGCTAAAGAAATAGATATTACTAACATAACTACGGCTGCAATTGGTACAATCTGTAATGGAGACATTCTTCCCGTTCCTCTTGATCTTGGAACTGTCCGGTTCATCATTAGAAGACGATTCAAACTGAGAACTACCATTGCAAACAAGGATATCTGAGATCCGGTGGAGCTGACCACGCCCATAGCGGCACAGTATCCACTTGTTAACCATTCAAATCTTTCTTGGCAGTATGTATCTTTATATAGGATATTAATCATGGCCAGCACTATAAGATATGCCCCAACCATCAGATCTCCAAGCGAAATAGAGAGAATCATTAGCTTGTTCAGGAGTTTGGAGGGGCAGTTAATACCTTTCAACTGAGATAAGGATTTAAAGAATGTGATCGAATTGAGAAAAAAGGCCAATATACCTATGATCCAGGAAAAGACTGTCAAGTGCAGTTCTTTGACGATCATTTCATTGCCTGTACATTCGTCTGAGAAATCAACACAATCGAAGTGGCCATCATTGATACCACTAAGTGGAATCATATGCCCACTAGTTTCACAGGTGAAATGGTTTATACATTCAACTTCATCTGATCCATCCCCACAGTCATCTACAAGATTACAGACTTTGTCATATGTTACACAGTAACCGTTGTTACAGGGAAATAAGTTGCTTACGTAGTTGTCCCTGATCTTAGAGACCACTGTCAAATAATTGTTCTTACTCAAAGAAAATGCTCGATTATGCTTCAGGTTATGACAGGAATCATGTTTAACTGGATTTAACACACAAGACACGCCAGGACAAGAATCTGTGCAAGTCAGATACACATAATATTCTCCATAGGCATAATCACAATCAGTATGTGAAAAGGAAGACATGGCAACCGTTAATTCTGTGGATTCCACCCCAAAAGGATCATCCGGCGAGACAAATTGAAATGTTGAGTGAAATTTAAGCGCTGGTTTCTTCTCAAGATCCTCTAGTCCAGGTAGATAGTAGCCAAGGTGTACACGATCTTTATTCCGGACTATCACCCGAGATTGAATCCTGGGCAGATTTCTCGAGATCTTACAGATCCTGGCTTCTTTCTCACAACTACCAGATCCATCACATAAGTGTTTGTACTCTTCAAAATCTTTCGTTATGTTAGAACAAAGGAATACGTCCGAGCAAACAGAATCAGGGTCTTGAAATCTGCTGCTCCATCCTTCCCCACATACTTTCCAAGAATCGTGATCTTCGTCTTTGCCATCCAAACAGTCTTCTACTCCATCTCCCACCCAAGTTAAAGGTATCTGCAAGTCTTTTCCAGGTCTTTCAAATGAGAACTTTCTTTTGCAAGTCTGATTTGTCAATGTTTCACATATGGAATTCTCTTCATCCTTGCCTTCTGGACAATCTCTGTGACCATCACAAAACTGATGTTTATGGATGATGCAACCACCCTCTGCTGCATCACATTTCTTGTCTAGTTCATTGTCACATAAGCTGGTGTCTTTGCAGAGTGCATATCTTGAGACGGTTGTCATATAACCATTAACTTTGCAGAGGAGAGGAGAGTCCAAAACATGAGAACAATTGAGCTGGTCTCGGTAATTCTGACAAACAAGATAGAGTTCATTTGGGACTGAGCATCTATTTCTCTTTGTGAGAGTCAAGTTCTTAGACCCGAGATTCTCAGTGCTTATGCAAGTGTCAGTTCCAATACAATCTACTTCATCTGAACCATCTCTGCAGTCTACATAACCATCACATATTACCGATGGTGGTACGTAAGGAGCATACCACACATTGAATCCTATTCTAAGATGAAAGGTGTTGTTGCAATACATTCCAAAATTGTCATAATCCTTGTTGCATCCAATTTCGTCCTGGCAAAGATAACATCTGCATTCTCCATCACATTTGTTTGTTTTGTTGACCTGAAATATTTCGGGTCTGAGGGTTCCATTGTATAGATTCTATGATTTCTATTTCGAAATGTGACCAGTTATTTCAGGACTTTCAACAGTTTAAATAGAACAGTACTCACATATTCTTCGTTGTTGCAGACAAACATTTCTTCTTCACAATATCTTTCATCTACGTCAGTGTTTTTGCAGCTCTCATTTCCGTTACATTGAAAGAAGTATGTCATTTCGTTACCTCCTGTTAAATTTAGTGATCATATCACGGAATTGAGAATCTTATCAGGTGTTTATCTTGTCCAACAGAACAAAATCAATAAATCCTCGAAAAGATTTTCAGTTCACTGCCTTCAGATCAGAATGTTTTTTACCTTGGTTTACAAATTTCGGATCTTTTGTCTGCCACCACTCCCCAGTGCTATCGTTCTGGTGCCAAGTATGTTCGAGGTAGTAGTGACACATGAAGGACCCACAGAGCATGGGGCCATCTCTCTGGTACTGGTACTGAGGGCAGGTCACGTGACCGCAAACTTGATAAAATCCAGGGTCGTTCTCACATATCGCCGTGTATTCCTGAGGAGTGAGGGCACAATGAACAAACTGATTCCCCTTTTAAAAAAATTAAGAGATGTCTAATTATCAAGCAATTGTGAGTCTACGAATTTTTATCTCAAGTCTACCTGAAAATCACATTGCTCTAGTGGAACTTGATACAGAATGTCCGAATCAGTACACTTGAAGTAAGTTGTTCCATTTACATCGCACTGTTCTTTCAAGTAGGACCTCACTTCAACGATACTACAGTTTTTTGTGATACCTGAAGCTGAAATATTCTATCTGTTAAACTTAAAACTGATTGAATCATTTACGGCCTCTTTATCAGATGGGCTCATTCATCGCATCATTACATTGTCCTTTCATTTTGCATTGTACAGGGTTGGCCAAGATAATTTCCAATTGCATTTCTATAGATAGCTCTTGGATTGATCTCAGGAATGAGCGGCTTTAGGTAAAATAACATTCATGTCGCAGTTTATTGAAATCGGACTTAATTTTAATTATGGCCTCATTAGCTTATTCCCTGATATGAGAAAGTTCGAAATTGACGTGCAGTGTTTGGATATTAAACGTTGATTTTTGAGAGACACTGAGTTGATAGCCACGGAACTCCTCGCTTAATGACTTAATAATCCTAGATGACGCTAAGGACAAGGCCCTTTAATGGCCCAAATTAAAGATTCATACAATTTCCACGAAAATATAGGTATTGATGGTCGTTTACCTCAGTTCAAACAATTAACAATTTTCTTAAGTTTCATGAAAATTATCAGCTGAGTTGATAAATAAACACGATCAGAAGATTTTTGCCTGCCCTGTATAAAGATGTAATACCCAAAAATATTTAAAGATTAGAGATTATTTACCGATTAAAAATACAGCTGTAATTTGTCAAATCATTTAAAATTCGATGGTAAAATATTACCTTGACCCTTGAAACTGAAACTGTCTTCACTACTCAGCATCAGACCAACAAAGGAAAAGAACAAGGCTATCGTGACCATCATTCACGGACCTTGTGGTTAAATTAAGTTTTACATGCAGTGTTTACTGGTTAACAAACTTACTTTGTTGCTGCCGATTTAAGGTTTAATATGATAACTCGCAGTCCACATACATTCTTATATTATATCAACTTCTTAATGGGCTGTAATGATGCAGGTTTAAAACGAAAGATATTTTTGCTATTTAAACTTCATAATTCATATATTTTACTGCATTTATTATTTGATTATGAGCAGACCATTGAGTCTCCAGTTTGAAATGCTTATTAGTAATGCGATTTTGGTCAACTTAGAGAAAACTTAAAGTTAAGTTAGGGATTTAAGTGCAAGCTACGCTAGCACAACATATAGGTATTGCGCCCCAGCATTTGGCAAAAACTTACTTTTATCTTAACTTCGAGAATGTTTCCTAGCTTAGAAAATGCTCCCCAGCTTGCACATGTTTACTGATTAATGAATGCTCTGAAATATCATTTGGCTCACAACATTTTGGTCATCAATCCAGATTAAACTTACTTGTAAAGCTAAAGTTGACTCATGGTCATAGGGAATGCTCAAAATTACTATGAAAATGGGCCTGCAGCAAGCTGTGCAGCAACCTTTTTAAGACTGAAATAAGAGAACTTCATTGCGGCGACAGAAGTATGATGTACAAACTTAATGCTGTGCATAATATTAGATTGCTATCTACAACCGTCAACCATTTAATTCGGAATATGGCTTAGGACTCACAGAACTGTTAATTTTGAAACATTCAAGATAATTCTAGTTGAGTCAAACTCTATTGCCAAATTGCTTCTGAGCTATAAAAATTTCACTGAACTCTTAAAATTTTTGCCTTAAGCGGACTTGTTTAAGGGCAACTGGCATTCATTTCTCCTCTTTCCCACGTGTGCCATTGGAAGATGGGATGGAGGCATGAACTTTAGCGATTGAAGCGAGCGGGCCACAAAAAGCAAAAAAATCAACTAAGGGATTTATAACCCCTAGCTTAGTGAAAAAACTTTTCTGAACATGAAGGTAAGACGCAAGCCAAAGTCAATGTTTCATATCACTTGCACTATGATAGAGCCATACAGCTTAAGTACTGATCTAAGAGTTTTTAAAAATCTCTACAAGATATTATGCTCCGGCATCCGTAAGGTGATAGTGGAGGCTGATTGGTAAACTTTAAACAATACACAACAATGAGGAATCATAACACAATCATAACAATATTATCATTACAATAACAGCAAAAGAATGAAGTTCTCATTGACCAATTGCAGACAAATGTCACAGAGTTTGAAAAGAATACTGACTTCTAGAACAAGATTTACAAGATCTTACAAGAACATGTGTGGCTATTTGGTTGAAACAGTACAATTAACCATGTTGCTTATTGTAAGCGGAAAATAAAGCCCACTTAGAGAAGTTTGTATGGCCAAATTGCAAGGATTTCCCCTCCATGGTGAATCTTAATGTGTTAATAGCGGTTTGCATTGCACCGGAATACTCCAGCATTTTGAACAACGAATGACCTTGACAATAAGACAATACCAGCTAAGATGCGTGTTGCAATCGGGTACGCAATCAATAGCAGCTTGAAATTTGCAAAAGAGGTTGGGTTGCTCAATAAATTAGGTGATAAATTAAAAGTATGAGTTCGTGTTTCTACTTTCTAAAGAATCAATGATTGGTGAAGATTTCTAAACTGTGCCAATAATCATTACCCAGAATCCATTGCACCAATTACTTGGATGCTCGAATTACAACTATTGTTATGAAGAATATTGCTGTTTCTTCCATACTGTGCTTGGTTGGTTATGATATCATTATTGATTCTCAACAATTGTGTCATGCCATAACTTTTGATTGTTAGTTATATGTTAATATTGCTTGAATTAAGCGGTGGTCGATGAGTGTTAAATAAGCTCTTACGTATATTCATAATGAAGACTGGTAAGTAGAAGTTCAAAAATATTATCCGCAAAAAACATTTTGTAGCATTTCCAAGGACTAAATTTCTAATAGCCAATTTTAGGACTAAGAAGCAGGATTGGGGCCAGACTTGCTGTTTCTGAAAGGTTTTTACCAGCTGACGGATCAAAGTGTCTAATTGGCCTTTATTGCAGCCAGAGGGATCCTAGTGGAACCCTCTAAAATTGAGGATTGTTGCCTTAAACACAGCCCTTGAGCGCCGCACAAAATACAAGGTATGCATTTTTCTAGATTAGATTGTAGTCCCCGTACAAGCAAAAACTAAAGAAACTTAAAGACAGTCTCAGCATTCGAACTAATGATAAACTTTTTGCTCTGAATGAAATTCTTCATCTCAGAGCTCTGACAATAAATGATGATGGACGCGAAACGGATCAGAAATATCATCGTAAGCTGTGATACTAATGAGCTGCTGTAAATGTCTGTATCACCGCCGAGAACACGTCATCTGAATAATTAAAGTCGAGCCAGCAATGGTGATGATACGACCGAATTTTAAGGTATAAAAACATTTAGTGTCACCAGGTCTTTGTTTTATAATAGTATAAAATTAGCTATGTGGTTTCAAGTGGGGAGGGGACCTTTTTCAGGTCCTCGTTTCGAGCAAGCTCGACTCCCAGAGGTGTGCACTGATTTGTAACGGGTGACGGGTGTGTTATGTTGTGGGTGGGCCGAAGGATCAACCGAGCTACATGTTGTGTACGGAGCCGATATTTGAACGGACACGATTTCCACTGATAGTCAATTCAGAAAATTCATGGACCGGCACCGTGCCGAGTCGGGTATGATCCGACAACCTCTGCATCTGCATTGTCTAGATGAGTGCTCTACCAATTGAGCTACCGACCCTATAGGGGCCGGTAGATAATAGAACTGCTAATATTTTTATCAGACTAAGATATAAAAAAGGTTTTTTAGATTTGTCAGGAGTCTAAACCAAAGCCGGAGTTATCGACTCTATGTCGTCTTGATATTTTCAGTCTTCACCTCACTTACTGGACTCCAGTCACATGTTATAAATCCAACGTGATTAGGGTGGTGGAGACCACCCCAGAAAAGACACTTAACCAAAAATGTTTGAACTTCAAAAAAAAGAAAGTTGCCACCCCCTAGTATGACAACATGAAGTGTGGTATACGACCCGACCTTAACCCCGTCCCCCCGTGTCCCCCCCCCCCCCCCAAGTTATGTGAAAATTTGATCTGAAGGCCTTAAAGGGCCTTTGAAGTTCTTTGAGGCCCTAAAATGACAATTTTCATCTTTTTGCTAGAAGAAAAGTAAACCCAGCATTTTGACGTAAATCATCACACCTATAGCCGAAAAATTTTACGAGGAATCCGGATTTGATAGTTTCGGAGCCCAAAAAATCACGTGACCCCTTTAGTGACCCCTAATAAGGCTTCAAAATGGAAATTTTCAACTTTGAGCTAGGAAAAAAGTTGGGCCAGTATTATTGACGTAAAATTTGACGAGGAATCCGAATTTGATAGTTTCAAATCAAACAAGAATTGCGGCCGCTTTAATTGTGTCAGGCGACCGCTGAATTTCCCGTATCATGTCGTTGCTTATTGACATTAAACTTTGCGAAATGAGGAATGAAAAAGTAAAGACAACCTCGTACCAGACAACTTCGTACCAGACAACCTCGTACCAGACATAACTTCGGTTCGTTATTATTGTTCTGCATCGGCACGTGTAAATGCAAACGCGCGAGTTAATGCAGCCGTTTGATGCGGCCATGTTTGAAAATTTGCACGCGCAAAGTTTGAACACAATTGCGCTTTCTTTGCATAGTTTGTTTCAAATATCTTAACTCTGCATGACGCGGTCGTCATTATTGTATTGTATGTGCTGCCTTCATAATTTATTCATACTGCGTTGTTTTTATGCTTAAGGCGTTTCATGAAGTAGTCGTTCAAAAGATTTGTTCGGAGCTGGGATTCAAATCGTCTTACATTCATTTCTTATTTCTTAATCTGTCATTCGACAAAAGTCAATTAACTTAAGTCAAAAGAATTTTTGATCGACTTTACTT
>JH154726.1:14171-25019 GCA_000226015.1 Mnemiopsis leidyi | reverse complement strand
AGACTAAATTTATCAGTTACATAATTGCAGCCTGCAGTTGCTCTGTTTCTATTTCCAAAATATACGTTCTCTCCTGAGAACAAAATAACGAAGTAAATCCTTCCTTTATTGCCAGATTCGTTATCTCAGACTAATTAATCATGATTTTCCTATAATTTTCGGGGGCTTCGCCCCCAGAACGAAACAGCAAAGCTCAATTTTTCCTTAATTGCAACAAATTAAACAAAATTTTCTGGAGCTCCGCCCCCAAAATGTAAAACAACGACTGGAGGACTCATAGTGAAGTTTCGCCTCTAAAGCAAACTAAAGAAAATTTCTCGGTAACTAAAAAGTTTATCTCAAATGATAATCTGCACCCATGCGACGAAACGATCTAATCAAAACTAGGTAAATCTATTGAATACGAAACGGCAAGTTTCCTTCTTTGTATGGATTGCCTGAGAAGCTCCAGGCTTGACAAGGTAGTTGTCATGTATATTTCTGGTGTTGTTAGCACTATTCACATCTCACCATACACTTCTCAGTTAAGTTACTTCTCTGATCTCACCTGTACGTCACATAGTTCTATTGGTACTTGATAGTAAACATCGGAATGCGTACATCTGTAGGCCCAAGTCCCGTTACTAAATGTGCAATTGAGCTTCAAGTACTCTCTCACCTCCACTATTCGGCAATCTGCTTGTGTTTCTGAAATATTTTCAGTTTAGTAACATAGAGCTTAAATTCAGTAAAAACATTCATTTAGGCAAAACATATAACATTGTAAGCAGCATATTGCAGACTTTCCTTTACTGAAAATCCAGCTAAAATCAGCAGATCTGTATCATGTCATAGCAGGACAGGACAGATGTACAGTGATCTACACTTCCAAACATACCTGCCCCTGTTGACAAGACTGTCACAGTTATAACCATGGATACAGTCCACAATTGCACCATCATGCTAACCAGGGCCACCATCACTTTTAGCCCCGATTCTTTCTTCCTCAAATACTCTTATATTCTCTGCCGAGCTATAGTAGATATCTCTTATCAAGTTCTATCTATATAGACATAAATCTCTCCTTAAAAAGGAAAACGACAGTATATTGACTGTCGTGAGAAACAATACAGTGAAGCTTTTTTGCTGATTTCAGATCAAAAGTTTAAATCTCTCTTGTTAGCCCAAAGCTTAAACGCAGCTGTGATAAAGGAAAGTAATCTGTAATACGTATGTATTTTGATAACCGATATGCAGCTACATTCTGGATACTGAATATGGCAATTCTTCATAACTTGTGAATGATGCCTTTAATCAAAAATAAAAGTCACTGATAGCCCAATAGAGCAATTAGTCGCCCGGATACTTCATTACAAAAAGAGTTAAATGAATGAAGATATTGCACGAGTTTTACAAAAAACTATAGATTCATCTTAACGCCGAAATATGGCAAGATTTGCCTCACTTGCGAACAATGAAGTTAAATCTGGTATATCGTCTAACGGATACTAGCTATAGGCTGAATTGCCGCTTTCAAAGCGAGTGTATCAAAATTCTGCCCACAAGTAATGTTCCCAATTGGTTGAGACTACAGATAGTCGCGTGTGAGGATAAGGAGTAAGGACCCAAATGTCAAATCCAACTGTAGACCGATCTTTAAGAAGGAGTTAATCAGGAGTGCTCTGAACCTAAATAATCTATTTTCGAAATTAAAAGCTTAAAGTTAGAGAAATCAGCGTTCCGACAATAGCCACGTGTAAAACTAAATAGCACCTGAATTATCTGCTGGGAATGATAGAACGGTAACTAACATTTCTATATTGGTCGAAACAGCTGTATTCCGTCTGGTACTCTGGTACACAGTAAATCAGAACTTATTTTAGAAACGATTAGCTAATTAGCCAACTCTCGATCCCCCACGCAAAAGATATCAATGCAAGCCGGCTCTCGACAACCAATTCTAAAAAACAAACGTATTTCTGAACTGGTCAAACTGCAAACTTGATGTTTTTACGTCGATTTCTAACTATCGGCCGTAACGGCACGAAGATAAATTCTTTGAGGATTACCGTAATGACCTGCACCTGCCGAAGATTTCCATGATACTGTCAGATCGTACATATGTTGCTCTATACTGAATTTGACAATTTGTACTATCAGCTGGAGCTGTCTTTATTTCTTCCCAACCTTTATTTCTTCCTGCACTGGTCAAATTGTTAACTTCCCCGAAGGAATGATAAGTTAATTTGAAGGCATGTCAAATCGTAACCATAAAGACGTAAATTAATACTTGGTGGAGTAATATACCAGATCGGTGAGATTTATGTATGAAACGTGTTAATCAGGCTCAGAATGGACTGTGAAATATTACTCTAGTACTTGCTGTTCGAAATGATTTCCATCAATATATGGTACAGGATCAGAAGTGTTAGAGTTAATTTTAAAATTATTGTAAATAAATGTTACCGCCCATGAAATAGCCACCTTCAAGTCAGCGAAAGGCGGAGATCGTCAATAACGGCTGGAAATCAAACCAGGCTGTCGAGTGTTGTGTAGCTAACGACTCTCGCGAAGAATATTTTAAAAATGAATACAAATGTGTCTCGTGACAATCTTCAAAAAACTAAGTATTAAAGTTATCTTGAAAATGTCACATTCTCAAGTCTTGAGTATAATACAAAGTTCAGCATATATATCTCAAAGATGCGACTATAACAATATGCTGCCTCTAAAGAAACAAAATCTTTGTTGAAGGTTCTACAAGGCACCAAGATTATGGCTCTCTGCATATTATCTTCACCTAAATGCTTGCCTATCTGCACGGAAATAATATTGTTTTACAGTTTCTAAACGTATATTGTAAAATCGAATGTGGCACATATTTGTTCATTTCATCACAAAAGAGGCGAACCTTGTCAACTTGCCTTATTTTGTAACAAACCATATAAGATATCAGATCTTAGTTCTCGATAGCTACATGTAAGATACGTGTTTCCTTTGGACTTTGGTGAGCCCTAATACACAACAAGATTTTGCAATCAGAAATTGTGATTATCTTTTCCCGGCTGTGTTACGAAATATCGATAACATTTGCTCCGTTAAGCTTACTTTACTTTTCGTGATGACGGTACGTATATTCACCGCGTATACAAGTATTTACCTGGTACAACGTAAAGAAAACTTTACATTTCGAAAAGCAAAACAAACTGAATCAAAATTAGTTGAACAATAATTGAAGTTTATTCTTTATAACTTAAAACTGCCGCTCAATTATGCATCAACTCACTGACTATTGAACTTTCGCAGCTGTAATCTGTATGGTATAACTTATGGACTCATGAACTATTTTAAGAATACAATGTTAACCACTTTCCTCCACACTCGATTGTTCCTGTAACTTATGAATAACCAAGACATAGCGCCTTAGTACAACAACTCTACAAGGTAGCCACTAAGTATGGCGTTAGGAGGTGAATATTTAGATTACTCTTCTGTTGGATTCAGTACTGCTTTCTAAACGACGGAGGTTAGAATGATTTATGACGATCTTCAAAGTGGCACCTTCTAATAGAGTAATAGTGCTTATCGATCTGTTATGTCGTTTTAAATGCTAAGATTTTGTTGCTTTGGGGAGGCGGCATTATGTTGTTCTATAATAAGTGATAGCACGTGTAAAGCAATCAGCTTATGGAGCCATATTAGAATTCCATAGCCCAATTGAGTTAAATAATTAACATTAATTTCTAAAAATCTTATTGGGTCTGAGTACTCAATTTAATCTTATAATGGTAACAACAATAAGTACTTGAGTATATTCTAAAATTACAAAAATAGCAGGGACCCCGTCCTTCGGCCGTTTAATTCTTCTTCCCACCAGGGGCCAAGACTTGTTTTCTTCTTTTGTGCAATTATGTAAAACAATAACTGCAGAGCAGCGTCACTGAAAGAAAACAAACGATAACGACGTGTTAAATTAAACGTTGTTTAATTGCGTGTGCTATCTTTACTGTATGAATACAGCCTCCATGATTACTTGGCACATCTTGGTATCAATTCCCTGATCAAAAACGCTCATTTTTCGTCATTCTGACTGTTCTAATGTTAAAAGTAAATGATTCTCATATCTGTTACTCTGTTTCAAACCATCTCTCCTACCAACGTAGCACCACGCGGAATTTGGAGCTCTAGGTTTAAAGAGAGAGGCTTGAATCGACAAAGTGTGGTTTTTTTAGAAAGTTCGCACAATTTATGTACTAAAGGATAGGCCCAGACAAGATAACCGGATCTTTTTTATCGCATTAAAGACAAGGATTAATCAGGATGCTAGTTACGGCAAATCAAGCATTTAAACCAAGTACCAACACGTATCCATATTTGGGCATCTATAAGCAGAACGAAAACCTTGCACGTGCACGTGCCCGTTGCCATGTATACTTTTTAAAATTTGCACATAGCGACCTTTACAATTTTTCAAATATGGCCGTGATAGACAAACAAACAAACATATTTTAGAGATTATGATATAAAATACATTACAGGCTAAATGCAATGCACGATAATAGGTTAAGTTATGAACAACTAAGTATGTATCTTATGTACAAACGACCTTAATTTGAAGAACAGAGACCATCAGAAACAATATAATTAAGAAAAGTGATCCTCACTAAAGGACTCAGTAGAGTTTGTTACAGATGATAATACTTCTTGTCTAGGTCCTACCTATACGATAGGGACCTTGATCTGTTATGACTATTCTAATAAATGTTAAGCACACCGACACGTTGTTACAAATGAAGTACAACGAATAATGCTGCTTAGTACTTAAGATATGATAGCTAAGTTAATTTCAAGTAATTGATACAGATTAAACTCTTAATCAAACCAAACATCATCGGTGGTTGTTGATATCAAAGTAAAAACAGTGCCATATTATTTGTGGAAAACAACTCTGACATAATCCCAACAAGTCAGGATAATTACATGTATTCCACGCTAGACAAGCTGAGCACAAGGGAGCGGGTATATGAGGCATGAGGAAAGAGGTGCTCTTTGTTCACTTCCTCCAATTAGCGCATCACCTGAACTAGCATGCAATCTGGTAAATACACAAGGCAAACAATAAATCTAATTCAAGTTAGGTTTTACCAGCGTTAGGCTTACTAGTTACTAACTGAATTCTTAACAGATAACCAAGTGGTGAAACACAGTATAATTACAGTGGTTGTCAAAACTTACTTGTAAGTGCTGATAATGTTTTTCGGCTTAACTGAAAGTTTTCTGTGCGGTCGACCAGATGTTAATCCCGAAACAACGACCAGTGATAACAGATGTTTTGTATAACTTAAGAACCGCGACACTTTAAAACATCATGTAAATACACAAGGCAAACATGTATCTGAAACAGTAGTCACTTCTTAGTATTGTACTGAATTAGATGTGAAAGTGAGTCAGGTAGCGTGTTCTCGGCTATTTCACAGTAGTATAATTTGGAGGTCTAAAGATGACGACGCAAGTACGCGATGACTTATAATCAGTTATCAAAAGGATCCGTTCCAAGACAAGTAGGACGGTAGGTGGGTTAATAAGAAGAGCAAGCAGGCATGCAGGCAGGTAGGCAGTCAGGCATTTATTAAATCGCAAGTAAATCCACCGATGGTTCGGATGATCATTAAATGAGGTATTATAATTGCTGAATATGATATGCATGATTGCCCAAAATGATTATTAGATAATGATATAACCTTGCTTACCTTCATATCACGGATCATAATATTTCAGCCGTGGTGGAACCGATTTCGTCGGGCGATCAAGCTACTGATTACCTTGTTAAGAACGTAATGCCAGTCCTAACAAACGGATTTGTGGAGCTATGTAAAGTCAAGCCCGAGGATCCCCTGGTGCGTTAAGTTTTTTCATCAAACTCCTTATTTCAGAAGTCTTTAATCTTGGCCATGTTTTTATTGCTCAATGCTTAGTACAAAATCTTTATTTTTAGCCCCCGGTGTAATAAAATTAATTCCAGACGTGGATTGCGGACTGGCTGATGGCGAACAACCCCAACAAACCTCAAGTACAAGAGCCTGTTGCCTGAAGACTCTACCTGCCCTCATCAATACCCCAACAAAGTTATCCTTCACAGATCAAGCTGGCCCTTTTACCACGGCCACTTCTGTTGAGCTACAAACATTGGAATTATCGCTACAAAATATAAATTTGCGCGCACGGAACGCGCATAGTTTTCGTTTCTATGCGTTGTCATGGTAACAGTATAAAATTATTATGAAAAGTACACTTTTCAGCACTCAAAACTAGCAATAGATATATTCTGTTCGTTTTCTTCGACCATATACCAATTGGCTGCGGGTATGGCTTTTTGGCTGCAGTTTTAATTTCGGTCTTCAGATACGGGATACCAACAGATTTGTCTTTAATTATTTCGTCGAAACTTTCGGAATTCAGATGATTAAGTTTTTAAACTTACAGAAGTTTCTTCGTGTGATATTGCTCGTTTCGATGAAATGTACAATGTTTGATGTAAATAGTGTGCAGCTGGACTTCAAATACAATTAAAAACACCTCTATAAATTGTACAATTAAGGGTTATCAATAAAAACAAATAAGCAAAATACACTAACAATTATTGAACAACAATCAAATAGAGTCTCTAGTTGCTTTCAGCGAAACTCTGAGATGGACCTATGCTAGTTATCTCAGTGTCAGTGGTTTGTTGCCCGGAGGCAGAATCTGGACCAGCCGGCTGTTCCAAAGTGACACCGGCGTCAGCTGTAGTACTCTTGGTCGCTTTCGGTTTGCCAACATTGTCTCCCTCTAGCTCTTCGTAGTTTTCTAGAGAAAACGGGTTAGCTTCAGCTGATGTCTGTTTATTAAGGGGTCAGAATTTCAGACGTAGATTCTTTTTCCTTAATTCTACTTCTCTGAATTCAACAGACACTGACGTCTTTACTTTTTGCCTTAACGTGAAACTCACCTATTTTGGGAAGCAATGTATCTGCTGTGACGTACAGAGCACCAATAGCCAGTATAAAAGTAGCGTAAATCCACCAGGCGGCTTTAAAGCCGGCACGAGTGATGAACTCCCCAGCCAGAATAGCACTGAGGAAGTGGCCTAATTGGAAATGTAAGCCGCCCAGCAGACCCAGAGTAGTTGCCTGGGAGATAAGTTCATTATAATGTGAGGATATCCTTCATATTACTTCTCTACTGCAGAACAAAGTTCGATGGTCAATACGTAGCATATAGATACTCAAAAATTTATAAAACCACACTCTGCATTCCTACCTGGTGTTTTTGTGGGGTAACAAGACACACGTAGCTGGCTGCTGAAGCCCACATCAAGGCCAAAGTCACGCCATTTCCTATCTCAAACGGCACTATCAACCACGGTTTAGAGATGATTGAGTAGGACAAGAATCTGGAATGTTTTGAAGTGTAAAAACATGAAGAATTTATGTGCATGTTCTTTGAGTAGCAAGTCGTTCTTTATGTCCTAATAGACTCACCTAAGAACATAAAAATGCCACTCACCTAAAAGCATAGACAATACAAGCGCTTGCTATGAGTCGAGTGTGACCGAATATCTTGATAGCGTATTCTCCGAAGAAGAAGAACGGGATTTCGCTTAGATGTTCTGTAAGAACAACTATACCCATACAAATGTGAGATCCATCTATGTCTTCGATATACCTGGTACAGTTAGTGGTTAACTATGTATTGAAATATATTGGCCATGTGACATGATGACTGTTAGATAGTTCCTTAGTTTCCTTTCATTGAGTTTACTTTCATTTAGGTCCGAAATTGCTATCAATTAACAGCGCTCACCACAAGAGGAAGTTCTGTATCATGTTATGACACATGCCCAGACAGAATACCGTCCCCAACAAAGCGAGAAGTCTCTTGTTTTTCAGTATCGGTATTTTAGGGGGGCTAGGTATGAGTGGGGTTCCCTCCTCCTCCCACTGGATAAAGAAAACTGCCAGGACGCTGACCAGGGAGGAGGCTATAGTGAAGTAGAAGGCTGGTCGGTAGTCTGGAGTAAGGATGACATCGGATTTGGTGAGGATGTAATCCTTGACGAACACTCCCACTACCAGAGCAGCTATACCGTACCTAGGAGGCGTAGCTGTTAGTGTGATGTGTCGAGGTTATCTTAGTTTTTCGATTGTTAGGCGGGCTAATATCAGTTTAATTTCAGAAATGTGCACTTATAGATCCACGATAAGATGAAGATCATGATGTTAGCTTTAACGTACCCTAAGCTGCCGACACTGCGAAATCTCCCGTACGTGTTGTGGTCTCTAGGTATGATCCTGAAGACGATGTCGTCTAGTAGAGGCGCTGAAGCACTCCCGAAGAAGGACCAGATTGAGACAGTAACTAAAGACAGTGCGAATGTCTGCATCGTAGTGCCGCCTGTCGGCTGGATAATCTGAGCTACCTCTGCTTCGTTTGTCCCGTTTTCGTCTAAAACAGTAAATGTCAAACTAGACCCTTAAGCCCTATGGTTAAGTAATAAGCTCTATCTTAGATCTATATCTTAGTTCTATACGTCAATCCATCCGCATTTGAAATATTCTGATTTCTTCTCCTAAGTTGGTTCCCTGACCCGGTTGTCCGGTGAGAGAGGCGTATCCTTTAGCGTTGTTCTTACTACACTCTCCCATCTTCCCTATCCCTGACTGCTGTCCCTCGTAACACTTGGCGGTGTCATTCAGCAGACTCACTACCGTGCCCGTCTCGTCTGTTACCTGTTTAATTTCATAGAATCTCATCGACACTTCATCACCTAGAAACTATGAACTAGAGTTTAGGGGATTTTATGTCGAATAGGTTGGAAGTAGCTTTAATTTCGGCTAAAAAGTAATGATTGATTTCTAAAAATGAGTCGAAAATTTAACCTTAAGTCCTTACCTTGACAACAGTAGTGACTTCTGTACTTTTGAAGACAGCGTTGGGTGGAACGATTGTCATACAGATCGCAAACAGCGTCCATGATAAAATCGAAATAATGAACACCGGTTTTCTTTTCTGAAATAGGAAAGGCTTTTAAAATGTCTTCTTCGTCGCTCGGGCAATGGCAGAAAGCATATTGCTATTTGCCATAGTAGGAAATCAGAGGACTCGGCAACTTATTTACCCGGCGCTGCCCGGTTGACGGTTCTCTCTACGAGTGCCTTATATACAAGAAGGACTGAGGTAACAAAAGCTGATTCGAAACAAACAAGTAACTCACTTGGAATTTGTCAGCGAATGCACCCCAGAAAACGCAGCTGACCCCACCGATAAGACTTTTGAGAGCGATAACAAAACCAGTTTGCTCAGCTGAGAGTCCAATACTTCTGTAAAACACGGGAAGGTACGGCAACAGAGATCCTGGAAAAATTTCTTGTTAAGCTTGGATTAAGATATAAGGTTTTGTCCAAGAAATCGTCGTGGTCGATTTCAAATTTGGTGCTTTTTTGAAGCCTTGGTAGCTAGCACGTGCTCAAAGAGTGTAAATTAAAATCTTGTTCAAAAACAAAGCAGTTAACTCACCGATCGTTGACCAGACAGTAAAATTAAGAATAAGACAGAGACATAGTTCTCTGTTGTTTATGTGAAGTCGGTTGTTAGAGTACCACCCTGTAATAGCTCCCAATCTGAGGAAGGAAAGTCTTTAAGAGCCTGATTCGTCTTTAAAAATATCCATCGACATTTACTTTTAGATTACATTAGGTACTAATTTCATCAGCAAATCTTGGTGACTGGACGTTATTCAATCAATATGCGAAATAACTATTATGAGGATCTCACGTGTAGTCCTTGACGATAGTTGTAAGTTTGAGAAATTCGTCTATCATAATGGAATCAGTGTGAAAGATTTTGTCTTCGTCACCTGACCATTTTGATCTGCCGCTAGCACTTTAGGAGAAGAAGCTTAGCGTTCTCAAACATTGGATTCAAAAGCTTTTAATACAAGCAGTACGAATAAACGTCAGAATTCTTGTGGAGTCGGAAAATCTTCCCATCACGTGACAGCGATTAACCAATGAGAAGCCAGATACGACCAATCAATCCCGAGAAATTTTCAAGCGATAAAAAACTTTCCGGCTCCTCTCTTAGAATTCTTACTTCTATTTTAAGATAAAAAGAATACTGTGCTATGAAGTATGAATTGACGCAGTCACTTAAAATCTTCCAGTACTTCGTGTTCTAAACTGAAACAAACTGTACATTACCACGAATCACATCTGCATAACACTGACGAGAGTAACAACGCATGTAATGACTCTCTGTCGGCTGCACCGCGACCACTAGGCCCGGTGCCGGTAGAGTGTTTGTGGATACAGCCGACAGATCATTGCTATACTTGGTGTGTGTGGGTCCGGTTTTGCTGCCCAGAATGGTCAAATCACAGCCCCCTAGTCTTAATGCCAGAAATCTTATTGACTCGAGATTTTATATTGCTGGTGCTCCTTTGCGTCAAGGTCTGAAACCCGAAACTTTAAAAGAGCAGCTGTTGTAAGATCTAGATGCAAGAAAAATGGAATGGCGAATGGATTTTAACTTATCTTACTACTTATAATGCGTCCAGATATATATATATATTTATTTGTATATATGTCTGTCCAGCCCTTGACACCACTTTTACCAGCAGAAAAAGTTAAGCTTTCTTATTAGAGCCCCGATTCTGTAGTCAATACGTCCGTGACACCGGTGTCATCAATGAAATATGTAGTTTTCAGGGGGTAAACAGGCTGAGGTCTTATCATTTAATGGACAAAAATGAAATATGGAAATGAACTTAGAAGTAGAGGAAAAAATAAGTGTACAGTAGAACACAGTATAAAAACCAAGAAACCAAGAAAA
>JH154726.1:2320-13714 GCA_000226015.1 Mnemiopsis leidyi | reverse complement strand
AAAGACCTTCAATTAAAACTTATCTCGAAGGCCTCAACTCAGCAAACAACCACGAATCACGAAACGCTTCAACTTCAAGTTATACCAAGCCCGCAAAGAGCTCACCAGCCACACACGCAGCTTATAAACATCTGATTATTTTACTTGATAATTATTTCCGTCTAGCCTACATTTTGAAGCCAAGGGAGCGCTGCTTGCAGTAAGCGTGTGGGACCGGAGTATTATATGTTCCAGTATGTACTAGCTGCAAGCAGCTCCCTCTAGCCGGAAATGGCTGATCTAATCATGCCTTTCTGTCTGACTCTGAGCTGATCCTTGCAGGGGGCACCAAACTGCTGGGCAGTGGTTGCTAATAGTAGAGGAAATGATTGACTCACTTTGAGGTGCAAAGCTTTTGTAACGAAACTCATAAAACAAATATAAGGGTGTGACCTGTACCTAAATTTGATTGCTTTAATCCCCTGGGCTCTGACTGCAACTCGAGTTGATTGGACAAGGAAAACTATACTTATAATGGAAATAAATTTCGATGCACGACATCATCTTCAGTCTTACATAGTTGAAAATTTGTATTAGTAAAACTGAAAACTAAATTGCCACTGTAGTTAAATGTTGGTCCCAAGATGGTCTCGTCCAATTGTTTTTTTAGAAGACAATAACCTTTCCTTGATTAAAGGAATGTACACTGTACACTGTACATTGTACACTGTACACTCACAGTGCTTGTTTAAAGCAATCTGCGATTTATTCATACTATTATGATTGTATTTACTCGGGTATTAGATTAAAAAAATAAAACCATCGAGGTCAAACCGCAACATGTAAAACCTGGTTTAGATCCTATACAAAAGGTTTAGCCGGGAAAGCGGACCAACTGATCCTAACTCAATATGATCCAATCGTCATTGCTTATTGCTTACGTGCACCAAAGGGTCACCTTCATTTCCGATGTAAAGGTTGCACTAAAGATTGGACTGCACGGAACCCCTTAGCTTCCATTCCTTGTTTAACATTGGATCAATGGATCAATGGATCAATGGATCAATGGATCGAGAGGATCCTTGTTTAAGAGGATTCCTTGTTTAACATGCCGTACAGCAAGGATTTCCACTAAATTCGCCAGGCTAGGCACATATCCAGATCTTTAGTGCATAATATGTGACTGAGTTGAATGAACTTGAGAACAAAATCGTGTTGGAGAGGATCAGGTAAGCTTATAGTGACTAGTCAGCATACATGATGTTACAAACCCTCTGGTTAAGATCCTGTTAAAATAACCAATGAATGCCCCGGACTCGCTCAGAGAAGCAAGTTGAACATGAAAACGGAACTGTTCAATCAGACTACAAACTAAGAATTACTAATTCCTCTTTCATATTATAGTTGTTGCATGGTAGGGTGCATCCTCCCGACATTTGATTCTTGGTGGATTCATTCGCTTCGAATGAGAGTCGGACAAAGTGGCAGACAATTACAGTTGATAGTTTTTTCCCTTTTCAATGCCCAATTGGAAGACTAATACTTACTTATTTTGATACTTCGATGAGTTAAGGTCAGGGCCATGCCATCATACTTCACGAAAACCGTCAGACTGGATACTCCAATTAAGTTATAGTAATGTGTTGCTCATGGATTGTGATGTGATTGTGTCACCCGGAGAATTAGAGGTGTGTTTGGAACTTTTTACCATCAAAATAAAAAGACTGTTCATGATCCTGCAAGTTCACACAAGACAATAATGACGACAAATTTGCCAACAAACCGGAATGAAACTCTATATTTAACTTCCACGTGGCTTTACTCATTAGTTAAGGACGGTTGCTAACGGAAGGCCTCACACTTATGCCATATAAGCTAGGATTGTCGAGCAAAATTAAAATGACCAACCAGTGATAATCATGGCGCTTAACTGCTGACAAAATTGAATTCAGCCTTAGAGTTTAAAGTGCTTTGATCGTGATGTTGAAGCTGGTGCACTAGTCCTAAATTTTAGATTGCTACAAAATTTGATCTTGATTTTGAATTTGATTAATGAACTATAGTCCTAGTACATAATCGAAGTCCTAGTACATAATCGAAGCTCGACATGACTTGAGATTACATTTATCCACGATAACTATATCCACGAAGACAAATTGGACTAAAAACGGAGACGATAAAACTGAAAAGAAACATTCGTTAAAGCATTCCCAGAAGCAGGTTAAGTTTAACGCGAATCTTACACAACCACAAAGGTCAGTCTCTCCAGGGGGTAGATGTATTAGCTTCGTTCAACTGCACGACCTGCCGCCATATATGGTCAAATCGGCGGCAGTGTCGCAGAGATGCCCATTACAGAGTCTTCATGGCTCTCTAAGCTAACAGTAATCATAAAGCATGATTGCTTGATGTTTCCCGTCGAGGACGAGAGTATTAGTAATTGCTCTGTGTTCTTTGTTCTCTTATCGTCACTCTACGTAAAGCCGGGTATTATACCTCGTCCAACTTGCCGTCAATAATATTATTGAAATGTCATCTTACCGAGCGGCCTTCGAGATTGACTTAATATGAGGTTATAGTCCACGTGACCTGTGGTAATGTTACTACGGTTAGTTTAAGTGAAATCTTGTACGAACTACGAGAGGGCTAATGTGGACTAGAGGAGTAAGATGCTAAGATGTAATCACAGGGCCAAATGTAGCAGTATACTGTGTGCGTCCAACCATCACAATAGTTCGGTAACTATATGTAGACAGTAGAATCTGTCATCCGTGCATTAGACCAATCTATTTGTACCTATACCAATTTGCAGTTGCAGATCACAAAAGGCTGCGTTATATTTCTAATTATGTATATCAATCTAAACAAGAAAATTCGAACCAACGAACTGCAATAATTAACTAAATGCTAAAGGTTATTTGTTTTATTAGACTGCAACTCAAAGATACCGCGGACACTTGGAAGTCATGCACATCAATATCAAAGCTATCCTTCTTATAACTACTATATAAACCTACTATATAAACTTATAAACCTACTTGTACTGCACTCTCACTTCCAGTGCCAACGGTCAGCACTTGATAGGATATTATTTAGGTACCGAGCTATCGTATCTAAAGCAATTCTAGTTTTACAATATCTGATCCGTTTAAAGTTGAATTGGCGGTTATCCAATATTTTCGTAGATTTGCGAAACCGATGGTTGGAATGAAAATATTTAATTGTTTTAGTTTGTCTCTCTACAAATTTAAAGCGATCGATATAAGCCTGTCTTTATAAAGGTATATATACTTGGCTACAAAAAAGGACTAGGGAAGTATTAAAGATCCAACTCCCGGTCATGACTGTCAGTACATATCTTGAAGCAAGGAAATGCACATTGCATTGCACGCTCCCTTGTCTCGCGTGTCATTAAAATTGCTTCAATAATTTTCTTATTTACCTTTCATTGGCCACAATAACTTAATCCATTTAGATATTTAGGCATTAAGTATGCTTCTCAATGAATCTCATTTGATTGCTCACTCGATTTACCGGAGATATATTTATCCTGTATTTGGGATGTTCTGCCAGCTGAGTTTGTAACTGTTTTTATAAGACTAATTAATCCTGTTTAATCGTGTTTAATCCTGTTTGAGACTAAGACTAAGTGTAGTAATTGTTGTCGTCAATATCGCAGTTGTAAAAAGTGTTAAAAAAATCATGTTTCTAGCCGATGAAGCTCGAATTGCCTTAAGAGGTCATATAGGAAAAATTAAGTCAGAGCTGCAAGTAAGTTTAGAAGATGTCTCTTCAAGTTTAAGCATCTTCCCTTGCACTAGAACGTACGAAATGACGTGTTTCATCAACAAGGCACTTTCTTTTGTGGATATACTATTGAAATTCAGCACATAAAACGTTATAATTGTTTTTATTCTTATTTATAAACTCGAACTACAATACTTTCAAATAAATAACATTTTTAGTTGCACTTTAAATCTAATTCGTAGAGGTGCTCACAAAGCACCAAACAAACCGAAATCTAGCAAACACAAACTATAGAAATCCAGAGAGGTCTACCTCTAGCAAACCATATACCGCTTGTGTCCCCGTATTCTGCAATCCCAACTTCCTGGTAAATGTACTGAATCGTTAAACGTTTAGTGCGGGTTCTTCGAATCACAAGAGAGATGTCTAACTCCAATGGAAATTTCCCGGGCACTGTGTGGCTCTGATCTCTACGGGCCCTCCGACTGAAGTTCCCGACAAATGGTAATTAGCTGACTGGTTTGTTCGTTAGGTCATGGCTGGTAGCAGAGGAAAGTTTATAACTGGTGGCGAGACCGGAGGTTGCGGTTTTGTACCCTAAAGTTGAAAAATAAGTTAAAATGTTCCTGTTCTTCATAACGTCTGTGTCTGGAGTAAAACTCGCCATCAATTTAAGATATCGTGTTAACTCGATGAAGCTGCCGATCACTTTTTACTAATTGCTGCGAAAAACAGTGGATCATTTGCACGTTGTATCACAAATTTGCATCTGGTGGTACAGAAAATTTGATTAAATCGGCGCTCCATAGGATTATAAAGATAAATTTGATGAGTTTATCCAGGTTCTGCTGCGGGGAGAAAATCGATTTATGCATTGTGCATTCTATCATCAATAGTTGAAACCTTTTGAATAAATTTTAGAAATATCTCAACGTCAACTATTAAAACCGACTTCAGTTCATGTGTTACAGTACATGTTTTGAACAACCTAATCAATCCAGAGCTCTGCGACATTATTTCAAAATCTTCCAATTCACAGAAATAATTGGCCCTTACCAGTATCTCCACTCAAACACTCGTCATTCTGTCACAAAAAGTACAGCTTACAGTACATTCCCAGTTGCTCCAGCATATGCATTGTTTGGTCACCATAGCAACGAGCACGACATCAGACGTGGATCAATTTACATTTAATATCGTTAAACGAAGAACCATGCAAAAGGTGTGTTCTGACAGCCACGTGACCGAGCACGCTGCTTGTCTGAGCCAATAAGAGAAGACCCCCCGGTCAGTATCAGCGAAGTGAGGGAGCTAATCTGCGAATTGAAGAGAGATTTGGGGTCACTTGGAGGTGATCACGTGATCAGGGCTTCAGCCGATATACTCCCGCTAGATTAGAAACATTTTCCATTTCAATTCATACTCATCCAGTAGACGTTACTCTTACTCCCTCGGGACGGAAACCTTCTGACCTTCATCATGGTAAGTATCTCTTATTCATCGGCTAACAAAATTTGTACTCCAACTCTAGCGATTTAAAGAAATTTATCATCGTCAACATATCGTCCCTGTTTTATTTCAAAGCATCATATTTCTCGCTAGTAACCATCCCAAAATTCAGCGAGAGTGTATTTCCGTTCATCTTGGTCAAGCCGGTGTACAGATCGGTAATGCTTGTTGGGAACTGTACTGTTTGGAGCACGGTATCCAGCCTGATGGTCAGATGCCCTCTGACAAGACTATCGGAGGTGGTGATGACTCCTTCAACACCTTCTTCAGCGAGACCGGGGCCGGAAAACACGTTCCGCGAGCTGTGTTCCTGGACTTGGAGCCAACTGTTGTTGATGAAGTGAGGACTGGAACCTACAGACAGCTCTTCCACCCTGAACAGCTTATAACTGGCAAGGTTTGTTAAATGATCAGATAGGTATTTATCTTATTTTAGTAATTTCGTACTGCTTCCCTGATGATCGCGACAGTTTATTAAACTTTAAAGCTATTTAGAGTAACTTGTTTAATGATTATCAGGAGGATGCAGCCAACAACTACGCCCGAGGACATTACACAATAGGTAAGGAGATTGTCGATCTTTGTCTGGACAGAATCAGGAAACTGGCTGACCAGTGTACCGGTCTTCAAGGATTCCTTGTCTTCCATTCCTTCGGTGGAGGTACCGGATCTGGATTCACCTCTCTTCTCCTCGAGAGACTGAGTGTGGACTACGGAAAGAAGAGCAAACTTGAGTTCGCTATCTACCCTGCTCCTCAGGTTTGTATATCAACTTCTCCGCTCTCCCAGCGTTTCTGATAGTTATAGTTGAATAATGATAATTACAATCGTCAATTGGAAGTAGAGGGTTGATGATTCAATGATCCTTGACCTGGAGTTTAAAAAACTTCCGTTCAGGTTTCGACGGCTGTTGTTGAACCCTACAACTCCATCCTCACAACCCATACCACCCTGGAGCACTCTGACTGTGCCTTCATGGTCGACAACGAGGCTATCTACGACATCTGCCGACGAAACCTCGACATCGAACGACCAACCTACACCAACTTGAACAGACTGATGGGACAGATTGTCTCCTCAATCACTGCTTCTCTCCGATTTGACGGTGCTCTGAACGTTGATCTGACAGAGTTCCAGACCAACTTGGTGCCCTACCCCAGGATTCACTTCCCTCTAGCTACCTATGCTCCAGTTATCTCTGCTGAGAAGGCTTACCACGAGCAGCTTTCTGTTGCTGAGATCACCAACGCCTGTTTCGAGCCAGCCAATCAGGTTTGATTGATAATTCATGTAAAAAAGTGCTTATCTTCATGTCTTAAAAAAGTCATTTTATACCCAATAAATTAGGTTAAATGTGCTCATGACTCATTACGCATGATATGCAGTTTTCAAAGGACAATATAACGGAAAACGTTTATCGCTTATCGCTAAACCTCTATATTTTCAGATGGTGAAATGCGATCCTCGGCACGGCAAGTACATGGCTTGTTGTCTACTCTTCCGTGGAGACGTTGTCCCTAAAGATGTCAACGCTGCCATCGCCACCATCAAGACTAAGAGAACCATCCAGTTCGTCGACTGGTGCCCCACTGGCTTCAAAGTTGGCATCAACTACCAGCCTCCAACTGTCGTTCCTGGAGGAGACTTGGCCAAGGTCCAGAGAGCTGTCTGCATGTTGTCCAACACCACCGCATCGCTGAGGCCTGGGCTCGTCTTGATCACAAGTTCGATCTGATGTACGCCAAGAGAGCCTTTGTCCACTGGTACGTAGGAGAAGGTATGGAAGAGGGAGAGTTCTCTGAAGCCAGAGAGGATCTGGCTGCTCTGGAGAAGGACTACGAAGAGGTCGGTGTCGACTCTGTCGAGGGAGAAGGAGAGGAAGACGACGAGGAATACTAGACTGTTGAGATTTCAGAATTTACACAAACCATGATATTTACAGATTTATTTGATATACTTTTTCGCATTTGTTCACACAACTTTTAAAGGTAATTTATCGGTATTTGTTCACTTGTTCACACTTATTGTTGTATTTGCCAAGGATTCTATCACTGTATGGCGACATGCACTGTACGGCGACACACACTGTACAGCGAACGGCGAACTCGAAATTTTCGCACTGTGTGGCGACACGCACTGAACAGCGACATATCTTAGCACCTCACTGAACAGCGACATACTGTACACCTTCACTCAGTAGGTATCAGGTCTTCAGGGACGAAGGGTAGAGCTATGATGAGTTTAAAGGCTTTGTGGATAGGTGAGTTCTCCACTTCATACCCGAGAACTAGGTCTTCCCTCTGCATGCGTCTCCGCACTGTTGCACTGGGCCAGGTATGAGCGACAAGAAGCATGGTTGGTTGATCTGTCTGGGCGGCATTCCTCCTGAGCGTCTGTTCAGCCACACATGGACGTAGGTCTCTGAATACTGGACGTCGTGGGTGGGGTGATCATGTAGGTCCGGTCTCGTCTTTTCTTGTCTTTGGTGTAGAGATATATGTTGATAACCACGTTGGTGCTGCCAGCGCATCGTCCAGGAACAGTTGCGTTTGTATAGGAGTAGTTGCCATGGTAACCTAAGGCGATGAACTGACCACGTTGGTTGTACATTTTAGCTGTACTAACGGATCACATCACTGGAATCTGACATCTCGAATCACTCAATCAGGACAGGGTATCACATCCCTAGGTCTATCGCACCACTCGTATCACTCAACCAAGAAAGGGGGTCACCCGTCACATCCCGGAAGGTCTCAACCCACCGCATCTCATGTCGCAGACTTAGAATGCATGAACTGATAGAGAGTGAAGAAAGGATCACATGTCGCCAAAGAGTGCGTTACCTCCACTGTAAGGCGACATGCACTGAATAGCGAATTAGCGAAATGTCGCTGTCGCTGTTCAGTGTATGTCGCCGTACAGTGCGTATACCTTTGCCAAGTATGGTACATGATCTTAGATTTTTCAAATCTTTACTTATATCCAGCAGAGTTTTATTTGGTTTTGAGAATTCTATAATATTTAATAACCTATAAACAATGATGATTTGGTCAGCCTCCTTTACTCAGTTCAGCAATTATACAGAAAAACGTGCAGCCAGATTAAAAAGATCCCTATTTATCAAATGTCATTTAGGCATCAAACGAATCCAATGATGGCCAAATATTTTAAATTTGGTGCTCCGCTGAAAAGTTTAGGTATTACAAAACGTGCTGTAAAGCTCTAGGTGCTTCCAATGTGTTGACTAAATGTTGTGTTATACCTTTACCTACACATCCTATAGACTTATCTAACCAGGTTTAAATCCTGTTTAATTCCATTGACCAGCACACTTACCAACATATTAGGACCACAGGTTTAATGTCTGTTTAATTCCACAATCCACTGACCTACACACTTTGACTTAATGCGTACACACCCTAAAAGCAGGGGTGTTTCCCATCATCAGTTTTGTGAATTCTGTATGGCGTTTTTGGCGGTAAGGTTGTCTACCGGAACTGGAAGCAGTGATCTGTACCTAAGTGCTCACCAGAGCATGCTGACCAAGAGATTAAACCTAACCGTTAGAAAAAGGGAAACGACAAGGCCCTCTGATTGCCCTCTGTCCAACTAATAATCCTGATCCGTATACGCACTAATTGCATTGCACGATATTACCAACCGATTCAAGAAGCTGTCTCTATGGCAACAAAATACATCAGAGCTGCTCATTAACCCAACTCGACCGTTAATAGCTTTAGATGTCTGTCCACTGAAGAAAAGGCAACCAATGGAGCGTTAAGACTTAAGCACGTGTTTGATTTAAACCAATGAGCGTGTTGAGGCTTGGTAAACGAGCATGCGCGTTAGGTGCCTCCTTAAAAGCTGCTTTCAAACCCCAAGAGCTCAGTTGAAAATTAATTTCTTTGAATAGCGCCGTTACTCGTTAACTTGAGACTTTAATAATCAAAAATGGTGAGTTCCACCCTGTTTCTTGAATTGTAATATTGCCCACCAGAGTTGTAAGCCCAACCTTTATCAACAACTCACTAGTAGTCCATACTAAATGCTATTTTTAGAGTCATCAGCACTGTAACTTTAAGTTCAGTCTAAGTATTCAAATGTGCGAACAACCGTGCAGTTTCATGATTTCGTACCTGCAAATCTTTTTAGGCTGTTTTAGTGAATATATCCGTGAAGTTGAGAATTTTTCTTTCAGCGTGAGTGTATCTCTATCCATCTCGGTCAAGCCGGTGTACAGATCGGTAATGCTTGTTGGGAACTGTACTGTTTGGAGCACGGTATCCAGCCTGATGGTCAGATGCCCTCTGACAAGACTATCGGAGGTGGTGATGACTCCTTCAACACCTTCTTCAGCGAGACCGGGGCCGGAAAACACGTTCCTCGAGCTGTGTTCCTGGACTTGGAGCCAACTGTTGTTGATGAAGTGAGGACTGGAACCTACAGACAGCTCTTCCACCCTGAACAGCTCATTACCGGAAAGGTTTGTCAACTTCTGTGTTGTTCAAAAACCATGGCTTTGTGTTTAAAGTCAACACTTTGCGTCGTCTAACTGTCTACCTTAATTTGATCTTTCCAAACTCCTTTACTCACAGATCGTCCTTTATTAGGTTTTATGATAAAATGCAACTTTTCTAAATTTGAAAACTTTGCAGGAAGATGCCGCTAATAACTACGCTAGAGGCCACTACACCGTTGGAAAAGAGATCGTTGATCTTTGTCTGGACAGAATCAGGAAACTGGCTGACCAGTGTACCGGACTTCAAGGATTTCTTATCTTCCACTCTTTCGGTGGAGGTACCGGATCTGGGTTTACGTCTCTTCTTATGGAAAGACTGAGCGTGGACTATGGAAAGAAAAGCAAGCTCGAGTTTGCTATCTACCCTGCCCCACAGGTTAGGTTAGATATCTAACTGAAAACATGAAAAAGTCATCACAGTTTTAAAACTCTATTTATATGACTCGTCTTGTCTAATGCCTGCAACATTGGTCTCTCTATAAAATTAAATGCTTCTACTGCTAGCTTGAACTTGAAAAGACAACTAAAATTTGAGATTTAAATTTTTCCAGGTTTCGACAGCTGTTGTTGAACCCTATAACTCCATCCTCACAACCCATACCACCCTGGAGCACTCTGACTGTGCCTTCATGGTCGACAACGAGGCTATCTACGACATCTGCCGACGAAATCTCGACATCGAACGACCAACCTACACCAACTTGAACAGACTGATGGGACAAATTGTCTCCTCAATTACTGCTTCTCTCCGATTTGACGGTGCTCTGAACGTTGATCTGACAGAGTTCCAGACCAACTTGGTGCCCTACCCCAGGATTCACTTCCCTCTAGCTACTTATGCTCCAGTTATCTCTGCTGAGAAGGCTTACCACGAGCAGCTTTCTGTCTCTGAGATCACCAACGCTTGCTTCGAACCAGCCAATCAGGTTTGAGATTTCGACGAAACTGCAAAACATTAACACAATGATCACGCATATTGAAATCGGTGAAGTTGATGTATTGAAAAATGATACATGATCATTCATTTTTGCAATGTTATCAAGATCTCATTTATCAGATGGTGAAATGTGATCCTCGTCACGGCAAGTACATGGCTTGTTGTCTTCTCTTCCGTGGTGATGTTGTCCCTAAAGATGTCAACGCTGCCATCGCCACCATCAAGACTAAGAGAACCATCCAGTTCGTCGACTGGTGCCCTACTGGCTTCAAAGTTGGCATCAACTACCAGCCTCCAACTGTCGTTCCTGGAGGAGACTTGGCCAAGGTCCAGAGAGCTGTCTGCATGTTGTCCAACACCACCGCCATCGCTGAGGCCTGGGCTCGTCTCGATCACAAGTTCGATCTGATGTACGCCAAGAGAGCCTTTGTCCACTGGTACGTAGGAGAAGGTATGGAAGAGGGAGAGTTCTCTGAAGCCAGAGAGGATCTGGCTGCTCTGGAGAAGGACTACGAAGAGGTCGGTGTCGACTCTGTCGAAGGAGAAGGAGAGGAAGACGACGAGGAATACTAGAGTATTGTAAATTTTATGACTAAGTTGAGTACAAGTGATACCATTTCGTTAGTATGAAGTATAAGTAACGTTTCATCCTTTAAGCGTAGGACATGATCACACTATAAAAATTGTCAAGTTCAAAATTTAA
>JH154722.1:94585-113522 GCA_000226015.1 Mnemiopsis leidyi | reverse complement strand
TTAATACTGTTTCTAGAGATTAGAGTACAATGTGTTAATACTGTTTCTAGAGATTAGAGTACAGTGTGTTAATACTGTTTCTAGAGATTAGAGTACAGTGTGTTAATACTGTTTCTAGAGATTAGAGTACAGTGTGTTAATACTGTTTCTAGAGATTAGAGTACAGTGTGTTAATACTGTTTCTAGAGATTAGAGTACAGCGTGTTAATACTGTTTCTAGAGATTAGAGTACAGTGTGTTAATACTGTTTTTAGAGATTAGAGTACAGTGTGTCAATACTGGGAGACAAATGGTCAGTTTCTGTTTTGGCAAGTTATGAATCTCGCAACCTGAAAAGGTTATGAGCCGGTAAATTAATTGTCTAAGAAAATTACAACTTCTAATTACCTGTCGCCGTCCACCAAAAGTTCAGTGCGATAATTTTCCGCCCATTGGCTGTCGGATGTCGCTGTCCCTTTACTGGCGATGTTTCGAATCAAAAGGGCCTCTCCTGAGTTTTTTCAGTTATTACGCTCTCTGACTCAATATTTCGGCTGACTGTCTATTTAACAGTCTATTGATATTTCCTATTTATCCTGCAATTTGCACTGCCCCTTGAGGGGTAATGCAAATTACAGGATAAGTACATCAACTCCATATAATAAATAAATACAATAACCCCATATATGCAATTTAGTGCGCACGCGCAGGTTGAGTTTATAGTTTGTACACAGAAACTGACCTTGAAAGCAGATGAGCACATGGAGAATCGATATTATGTTTACAAACATCGTGTCTAACTGACTGCTATAAGACTTAGACAAGTATTGCAATAAGAACAAAACTGAGAACCTAAACTAGAAAAAGGTGCTCTTCATAATGTTTCATTTGTAGTGGTACACCAACTGTAGAAACCAAAAATGGCATTTTAGATGTATACTTGTTAAAAAGATAATTTGCCATGCTTCAAAATGTCATCATGATTCATGACCGTTGGAAAGAGAATGCTAAATTATCTTATTGTCGATGTTAAAGACAGCGGGATTGGTAATGGTATATGATACTTGTCGACTAAGTTGATTCAAGTAACTTCGCACAAGCGGTACCTGATTTTTGGCAGCTTCATTTATAGAACTCAATCTTTTATTGTGGTCTTTGTACTACTTAAAAATTCTGCTTGGTATTGTACTCTCCCAGTCTGGTGCCAGAGCGCCGCAAATAAGACATAATTGTTAACTAGGTATCTTTGTGGCAGCTGTTACATAACCATAGCTCAACTATTAAACCTATTACGAGCGTATAGCGAACAACTAAAATTAAGTCTGTAAGAGCATGTAAGAACAAGACCTAGTATAAAATACTGAAATGATCCTGGTGGATTATAAATATTCAAAAACATCCTGGTCCATTTTCCTCCTTGCCCAGCAGTCTTACCAAGCTCAAGTCACATTGTTAACCGACTACAAGACGCCGAAAAATGTGCAAGTAGAGAATGGTCTAGAAAACGCTTCGAGCCAGAGTATAGTAGGATACCGGAATTATTTTTCTCCTCACTGTCACTGTACAGTGTACAGTGCACACCAATAAATCATTCTTAATCAGTTTGTCGATCTTACGATTCATGTGTTCATCGTAGCCACCCCGCTCTCTAAGCTTTGGCCTCAGTAGGATGATTATTGGAAAATAGGTTTGGTATTGTAGGTAGTACTAAAGACTATTGAGGTAGTACTAAAGAGGTACTACTACTAGAGATGTATTAGTACTACTGTACTACTGTACAAATGCTTACAATTAGTGAGTCCTATTTATAACTTATCGTCCACATAACGATCTGTGCAAACACGCCTTACCATCAAAAAGAATTAAGTCTCCAAAAAGGCCGACAAGATCTGAGATGGCTCTACATTTTATTGACTAGTTCCGAAAAAATAGTGGATTTCTTGCAGAAAATGTGAAACTAGTTCACCTTGTGTCGATCTACTTGACTGCCGTCCAAAATTTTATTTTTAGGCCGTGATTCCGATGACAAAGAGTACTAAATATCTTGGCCCTGACATTCTCCAAGATCGGCAATCTATAGATACATATATAACCTTCGTCAATTAAAGCCGAGCATCTGCAAGGCCATCAACTGTCTTGACCACCCCATATGATCCAGTTCACTTTTCTGCTGGGTCCATAGTGATCCGCTAGGCTGCCTGGCGTGCAGTGAATCTTCTGATCCCTTAAACTAGAACTAGTTGAGTATAACGTCATCAATATCCTCTCCACGTATCTCCGTCGAGATAGTCACGGGATTGTACTGACCAAGCTAGCCACGTGGTAATTTGGGGAAAAACTTTCAATAGGATCTCCATTGTACCATGCACCAAAATCAATACTGCTATCAATTTTCCCGTCTGCCTTTTATACGTTATTTAGCGTTGTCTTGGTAAAGTTTACCGCGGAATCCCTTGCGATAGGATGAAATTATTGCTTCAAGTCTTGTTGCTGGTGGGCCGTGATCCCGATGACGTATCGGATATTCGTTATCGTTATATTTTTAAATTCCTACATTTTTGCTGACCACAGACAGCTGATCATCACCTCTCCCTCCAGGAGCTGATTGAGAAGTACGGCAAGGGCGAGTTGAGCACGGAACAAGCTGCTAACAAAGTCGGCCTGGCCCTGCCCCGGGTGCCGCCTCACCCAGAGGGCTGAGCCCCGCTGAGACTTGAGACACGTCTTTTTCCGGAGACACGTCTTTCCTACATAGATCGCTGTCATGACAACAGGGAGTTGGACGGTACCACGGCTCAACTACAACACCCTCTCTTTGAGGTACAGGGGGCCGTACAAGCGGGGCCGCCTGCAACTAGACAACAATCTACCGTCCCATCGCCCCTCACTTTTTTACTGATATGTTCTAATTGCGTTGTAGTCTATCTCTGAGTTTCATTGTCTGTTGTCCGCAAAGAGCCCGTGCACTGGTCTAGACGATTCTAGTTCTTGTAACAAACTTTTGTCCTTTTCAATTATCTCAGAAATCAACAAGGTCTTGACACAAAGACTCGGTATATAAAAAGTAACAGCAATATTAGAACTGGAATGTGTAAAACTCACAATCCAAAAAGCAAGTTCCTACTTTAAAAACATCGCTTGATATACAAAATATAAATAAAATCTCTATGAACAGATGACTAAATTTTACCCCTCATTTCGTTTAAATTGATCTCACGAATTCCTTATCTGATAAACTTAATAAATTAGTTTCACTTTAAATATTGCAACGTTATAAAGGCGTGAGTTCTGATTGGTAAACGGAGTTCTTGTTCGGTCAAAATGATCTAAAATCGTGTCCTATTTTAGGCAACAATGAGAATAATGCTAATTTCGTAGAAATCTTAACTTGCGATTCACAGCAGGCAGTATATTAGCGCAATGAAAGTGTTCGTAGCACGATTAGTCTTTAGATTGATGCCTATAATGTGAGGTTTTAAGTAGTATCTGATCAGACGCTTTCCTTACACCTGTTCTCTCAGCCGCCTTTTGCACAGGTGTTGATTTACTGCGTCTCTGGGAGCTTGCTGGCTGGAAATCGGCGTATCGTCTGTTAGGGTTCACTTTGAGGTTTTGCTACCTTATCGACCCTTATTTGATCAGAATTCGGTTGGCCCTTATGTGGATCTTACTTCTTTAAAAAAGTTTTCTAAGTGTAGAATTACTGTTTTATTAGGAATCTTATTCTGATTTTAGTTATTTTGTATTCGTTTTCAATACCGGTTAGTGTTGTTTCTAAAGAAACAAGTAATTGGGCCAATTAGTTGTTCCTAAAAGTTATAGAATGCTTTCTTTCATAAAAATAGTTATCGAGCCTCAAGCCAGGCTTATGCTGTAAGAAAACATGTTCATGGCCACTCAAATCCACGATAAGGGCCACGTTGACTTATCACGAACTTCAAGTTCGCTCAAATCAGGGCCGATAAGGTTTTCCTAGGTTTGTTGCAGTCGCACACGGCCTCATAAGCTGGAGACGGAGGGGCTTTCTGAGAGCATGGTCTCCATGGGTTCTTCCGTCATGTCCACTTTGTCGCGACTCTAAAAGTGTAAGCATTTCAGTCAGGTGCTTTGAAGGGATTACTGAATACTGGAGTGTGAAACTGCAACTCATTTACGTTTATATGGCATGCTGACCAGTCCCAAGAGAGTTTATATGAGCAGTACATGATTGAAAACACAGCTAAAAGAGTCTGTAAAGAATTCAATGAAGAATTGCCGAAAATCTGTATTCCCCTGTACACACTATCAAAAGATCTCGCTCAACCCTTGCTATAAGGGATGACCATATCTTTGCTATCCTCGTGTTCTTCCCTCCACTTGTCCCCGGTTTCATTAATGTGGGGGACGATGGAAAAACTCACATTTTCGTTATCGTCATCCTGGTCCACGATCTCGTCTGGTTCGTCCTCGTCCACGTCAGCACCGCCTTCGTGGGAGCTGGAGGCACCCCCGGAGCCCCAGAATATCAGCTTAAACTTCTTTAGTTTGGTGGGGGGTAATCTGGGTGGTTTAAGCTCTTTAGTTTAACATGTTAGTTTGCGAAGTAATTCAACCCTCAACAAGATCGGGAATGTTTTTGTATTAGTGGAATTTGGGCATTCTTGGAAGGGCGTGCCCGCTAGGATATTTTCATTTCCCATCTTCAGTATCATTTAATTGTGTCCAAATTTACGTTATTTAAACCTATTTTAAACTTAAAATTATCTTCTTACGGTATATTTTTCTTGTTTTGGTGGCCGTTGATAATCTGAAGTTGCCACTGTCCGTATGGGTTCTCGTCCCAAAAGTTAACTGTCATGAAAGCCCAGTTCTTGAATCCAGATCTTGGATTAGCGCTGTGTCCCCTAGGAGGATAATCTTACTTTTAGACCTTCGAAAAGTACAGATAAAACAATGAAGGTGTTGTAGTAAACCATAATGTTTTGGGTACCAGTTCCACTGAAATTGCTGCTAAATTTTTCACTGGGAACATACTATGTAAAAAATAGCAAGGATGGCATTCATTGCTGATATAATCCCGGTAGTATCTTCCACTCACCGCGACATATCCGGACTATCCTCCGGTCTCATACTGAGAAGTTTGCTGGTAGTTCCACTAGGAGATGTCAACTTGAGGACGATATCGCCACGTGTTGGGGTGTGCATGGTTATGTAGAGCTGCACGTGCTCCAACTTGCTGAGGTGGTCCTTGCCCGATCTGTTTGTAGCCTTGTCGATACAGTCTTCCGGGTATATCGTCGTTCTCATGTTCAGGATCCGCAGTGGGGGAACCACCCTGGGAACGGTGGTTGGAGAACTGTCAACGTTTTGAGATTGGTCACCCCAAGGACCATGCCTTAAAAAGGAAAAGAAAGTCGATAATATGTTTGCTTACTTTGTACGGTTGGATTTGAGGGCCATACATTTGCGTTGTGGGGGAACAGACGTCCAGTTTCGTGCTACGTTAACCATTTTCGTCGCATCTGAAATTGGATTATTTTATAATCGATACTTTGTGTGCAAAATCAAGGCTGGGAAAAGCAGATTAGACGGACTAGAATTATATATCAAGACACACCAACAGCCAAAGGGAACTTACCGAGAACTCCGAAGCCGAGTTTGGGGTGGAACTCGTGTCCAGCACCGTTCTCGATCCACTGGCTGTCACGGTCGTTGGAAACTCTGCTGGCGGTTCTGACTATCAGGTGCTGCATGTCCCGCCATGTCAACTCCGGACTGTTGAGAAGTGCTGGGTTATAACATTGAAGTTTTAAATCGCCATTCACGAAACCTGTTAATCACATTTTTTGTTAGAAGAACATCCTGGTTTAAGACGCTTACCGAGCCTCCTCCCGACCGTACTTACTTCGCCTGCAGTACTAGAGCCAGGACTCCCACTGCCAAGGGAGCTGCTGCTGAGGTTCCTGTATGATCGTCCGTGCATGAGTTGTGTACATCCGTAGTCAGGATCTTTTCTTCGTTCCCAAACCCAGAGGAGTAGGCGGAGGCGAGGGTGCAGGCACAAGATTCGCTATACCAGGGAGACAGCCCACTGGAGGAGATGGCGCTTATCGCGATCGTGTAGATGCTGGAAACATAGCCGTCAAGATTGCAATCGTCGTTTGCTTTACCACCGTTCCCGCTTGCCCATACGAAGATGGAACCCTTGCCGTGTCTACCCTAAAAGAGTACTGTTTTCGTACCATAGCCAAATTTATGACCAGTCAAGAATTTTAAACAACAGGTTAATTTGCCGAAGATTTGTTTTGCGAAAAGCAAGTTGAAGATTTGCTGAGATTAAAGCAGAACACTGACCTTCCTTGCTCCTTCCTTCAAAGCTGTCTTGGTACAACTCCCAGGGCCGTCTATTGTCTTCCCATCGTCATCAGGGCCCCAGGACATGCTGTAGATGTCGATATAGTTCCGCTTGAAGCCGATAGAGTCGCATTCTACATCATCTGATATCCTGCCGTCTAGCATCCTGATACCTGGTTGTTTCGAGGTTTTAGTTAAAGGAACTTTAATTCTGCAAGTCTAGATGTGTCCAGCTTTGGTAACATAATTCCAAAATTCTTCATGGTTGTTTTTTCAGAGATATCATATCGGCATGATGAGTAAATAGTTTGAGGCGGTAACCCCATATCATGCTGCTTATTTACTCAAGTTCCATGAATGTCGACTTACCTCCGATGTTGGCTTCGAAAGCGGCCCCCACGCCACACTTGCCGTTGTTTGCGGAGGCTGCGACCTGACCCGCACATCTCGTACCGTGCCTGTACACATGATAACTAATAGCTATTAGTCTCACACAAGTTCCGTGATAAAGTATATAGCTAGACTTTTCTAGGTTTTCTTGAAAAATAGTCTAGAATAGCTGCCCTAAATAAACTTCTTATATTTTAAATGCTACCAGCCTTTTATTTCGTCTCAAACGACAATTATTCAGTCGCACTGATTTTTATTTGAATTTTCTAAAAATATCAAACGAGGCCGGTATATTTATTCAATTGCTATTGTTTTAACTGTCGGTTACCTATCTGTGTTCTTCAACAAACAAGTATGCGATTAGTTTAATGTGAGCAGAATTAACGAGTTGCTAAGTGGACTTGTATAAAATGGAGAATGTTCTACAGACACAAATATATATATAGTGAAATTTAAAACACAGCTGCACAGATGAGGAGGTTTTTATTTAAAGTAACACCATTCTTATGCACGTGCCTCTTGAGTTTTATTTTTACGCAACTATGGCAAGCACATGCTATTTTTACTTTTAAAGCTCAATATGGATATGAGTTTCTCTACTTATTTGTGCTTGGACGATTTGAATGATCATGGATATGCAGACAACATATTATGATGCTTACAGAGTGTGTCCTATAAAGGATTTTAACTGCTCCGTCAGAACAAAATTCTTGTCAATTTGTCCTTATTTGTAAAATGTGATTAAAATGCTCTATCCTCTTTTTGTTCATGACTTTACAACAAAGAAATCCTGTCTTAAAATGTCCTGAATGTGGTGCTTCCAAATGCATGGCTCTATGCAGTGTCTGCTATGTGGCTCTATGCAGTGTCTGCTATGTGCATGATCTTCCAAAAATAAAGGTTGAATATACCCTTTTGTTTTCAAAATCTTTGCATTAAAGGTCTCCTCAGTTGGCATCATTTGGTTCCAGTAATTGGACACCAGAGTCCTGTCAAAACTACATTAACAATTTAGTATGAACTTAATGATGCAGCTGCCTCAAGTTGCAAATAGTATCCTGTGGTCTTAAGTATTTTTTGAACTGACAGAAATAAACCAAAGTAGTAGTCTGTAAGTCGAAAACTGAAAGTTTAATGTCCAATTGGGCAACTAAAACCTTTTGTAAAACAAATGTTCTAAGTCCGATTTAGCAGCTTAAACCTTGTTTTAAGTCACATTTAGCAACTTAAACCTTGTTTTAAGTCATATTTAGCAACTAAAACCATGTTTTAAGTCACATTGAGCAACTTAAACCGTGTTTTAATTCACGTTGAGCAACTCACATGTTTTCTGAATCTTCTGTCATTCTTGGGGAGGGGTCTAGATCATCATCGTTAAAATCATAGCTGGCAGCAGCGTCCCAGTTATCTTTTAAATCATCATGTATTCTTTCCACCCCTGAAGTAGCACTAGTTCTAATAGATACCTCGATAAATTACATTTTTGTTTATGCCAAACTCAGAATGTATTTCCTCAAATTCAAGTTATAATTGATAACCTACCCACCGTCATCGAGAATGGAAACTATAACTCCTTTTCCTGTTATACCCTGCCTCCAAGCTCCCTCTATATTCATGTCTAACCGATAGTCGTTACGCTGAAGGATTTTTATCGTCACATAAAATCTCTGTTATTAAGAAGTCTGAATTGTCCTTTGAATGACCCACAAAAATATTTTCGCAAAGCCTTTTCTTTCCAACGGCAGGTTCAAACTTTGTTTTGGTTTTCTAAGTTTACCACACGTCGGGTTTAGCGAGACCACACATCAGATATAATCGTTCTGTAATGAGTTTAATGTTTATCCTAAAGAGGGTAACACTACAAGCCATGTCTTGACGATCCTGATAATATGACAGCAAATCGTGTCTAGCCGCAGAGTGACCAGGGTAACAGGGCAAAGAAAGAGAGCTTGCTCTTCCTTTCACGCGCTGTCACCACCAATGAGCTAAGTTTTTGTGTACGACATAAACGATGTTACCGGCCAGGGTCCAATCTAATCAATGTGTAATGGTAGGATCCTGTCCTAGATAACGCACCGTACAAAGCAGTGAAACCTCCTAATCTCTTTCTTATTGCTCTGTGACAGAAAATTGGATGTTTCGGCCGCAACATCAGATTGAGTAAGGATGTGCACTGTTAGTGTAAAATTAAATGAGGACGGTATCATGATTCTAAGTGGTATCGTGGAATTCAGGGAATTTTCAAACTTTCTTTGTACAGACTACAGTCCCATTAAAAAGGACTCTTGCACTTCTTATAGTTGTTGATCTACGCTATAAGTGCAGTAGAAAATTAGGATACTAAGCAGATAGAAAATGAGCCCTTGTTTATGGCGCGATAAAAGTTGCAGTTTTTTTGAAGTCTGATAGAAGTCTGCATTGCCTATAGCAATCTTTAAAGGTTATGCACCTTAGCTTAGGAATAGGATGAAAATAGATTTATACGTTTATCATCCCCTGCTCTTTTGTTTTGAGGGCTAATTTCTTGTGTAAATTTTCAAACATGCTTACTACACAAGCTCGATTACGCCCGGTCAAGGCTCTGCACTGAATTTGAAAAAGTACTTACATAAACCCACTGTCTGCTATATTCAGGGTCGTTAAAGTCACAACAGTTATCAGGATTAAATATTCCTCGTGGTTTTCTGGAAAGTTCTCTGTTCTCCTCCGCGAACAGAACACCTCTCTCGTGAAATAGTGAGTTTTTTATGTCGTGCATCATTTCCTCTTTACTTCGATAGTATAGAGATGTGTCTCTCCTACGTCTGCTCCTAAAGTCGTCCGACTTCGTTTCCAACAGGAATATGTGTTTTAAACTTCCTTTCTGAAAATTTAGGAGGTTGTAATGTTTGATTTTCCGGTTTGAAACAATCGGCATTTTCAAATAAACTGTTGGTATTAATTCTCTGTTGATCGCCTAGTAGCGATATATATCACGTCATTTTGATCGATTCCAAAGGAAGAAAATATGTAATTAAAACAGACTGTATTATATTTGTGATTGAATTAGGTAATCATTGTACTTACATTTCCCCTATTTACTAGATTATATTTTCTGGCGATTTTGTTAGCAGCCTTATGGCCACCGTATTTTAGGTCAATGAACCATCCCATCGACAGTACAGTTGAAACAAATACATTTAATAACAGCAATATCGACAATTCTAGCCTATTCATAACCTGCAATCGTAAAATCTTGTTAGGAATAATACTTTTTAGGATGTTAAACTAAAACTTGTAAATTGAATAAAGAACAAATCCTATGCAAAATAGAAATTCAAAACAAGAACTAAGTCAACAAAGGTAGAAAATCCCGAAAGGGTCATGAATTAGAAGTGAATGAATGGCAGCAGTCCAAATAGCAAGGGCAGCAGTGCAAGGCATACTAGGGGAGTAATATTTATAAAGTGCGCAAAGGACGGCAGTATCTCAGAGAGCAGACACGGTATCGGCCCGTCCTATGTGAGGGTAGGATCTGTGCGGGCGAGCCAACTATTATCGAACTTCGTCTGATCCTGCCTTAGTGCAAGTCAGCATGAGGTACGTATCGTTCCGCCCTTCGCAGGTGATTGTAAGACCGACCGTGCGGTCCGGTCCTCCCCGGCATGAAAGGGTGCTGCTCTCCACCACCTAATTTCCGAATGATCCCTCGAAAGAGCAGGAAAAGTGTCAGTTCTCAACGGGGGAAGAGGAAGAGAACTGGGTGGTACATGAGCAGACCGGAATTGAGTGAGAGCCATTAGTCTGGATTGCCATAATTGAGATACGTAGAAGTAGTGTAGAAACGACGTTGATAAGGAAACGGTGTTTAGCAGATAGGCCATTACTACCAGGATCGAAACCTGAGAAATCTACGCGGCAGGTCGTTAGTTACAGTCAAATTCAACGTCTAGTTCTACCAAATAAAATCTGCGAAATTATACATTTCTGGAAATATCGGAATCAAAAAAAGTTTCGTTACTGGGGTAGTGTCTCTTCACGAAGCTACTACGTTCAGTGCTCAGCTGAGTACTGAGAAGTACTGTCATTATTGATAGTGATACTCCTCTCGTTTTGAAGGCCCAGGATTAGATAGGTGACCTAAACTAATCGGTTCATTTTTGTCGCTTGAGGGTTAGTCTTTCCAGGAAACAAAAGATCGGGCTACTTTCGATTAACACGGAACCAAATTGTTGGCGAGAAAACGAGGAACCATCCCATCAGTACCCTATCACGGTTACCGCATGTTGAGAGATGAGAGAAGGGTTGACCATCATGGCTCTGCGGAGGAGAAGACTCCGTCATGCTTGCCGGAAGTGGGGAAGCCTAGACAATGGACGACGACAAAGATTTAACTTCTCAGTATATATATATGCGGCTGTGTGCACCATATATATATACCAGAGAGCCGAGTTATAAATACTGATCTTCAGCTGGAATATAGCGATATCATTGTTCCTTCTAGAAAGTTTCGCCATTTTTATATACACTTCGCCGTAGTGTCGGTCCCCGCAGCTCCACTTCTCTGCATCCCGCTCAGAGGAAACGTCGCCGCTCATATCGGATCAATTCATTATTCAGCAGGCTGACGTCAAAGCACCTATTTCTGGAATTTTGTGGCCAGGATTTGGTGGTCGGAATTGAGGAAGGTGACATAGGAGATTTAACAGATTTAGGATTAAACAAATGTTTCATTTGGACGGAACCTAAGCTCCCTGCTTAGCTCAAGTGGCATCCTCGTTTGAAAAATTAATAACGTGTTTGTTTGGTCCTATTGAAGCTGTTTGTTTCGTTGGAATCTCTTCAGCACGTGATTGTTAAGCAGGCTGCACCGCAACTCACTCCAGCTCAACGCAATTTTTCCGTCAATTTTTCCATGGCAATTAGTGTAAATAATTGAGCGTATACCTCAATGGCTAAAATTCTTCGTAATGTGTCTCAATTCGGATGATATGAAAGTTAAATTTGGCTCTAGAACCGTAGAAAAGTTTAACTGGTAATCTCGTGTTTCCCCGAAGTACGACAAATGACGAAACTGAACAAAACGGTAAAGCACGTAAAATATACTATCACTTCCAAACTCGCTTCAGAATTAAACACTGTCGCGGCTATCGTCATTTTGTCCTTATATGGGCATAATACTTGTGACCATATTTAGACAGGAGCACGCGGGATTAAGCACACGAAAACTCGTGACCTGTCTTGAGCAATGGCCAGTCTTCTCCGATTAACAGTTCCTGCTTCATATCTTGAGTTTTAGAAGGTCGAATTGGATAATCTAAATTGAGATATAGAATACGAAAGTTAAACCAGATTGCATGCCACATACGTCACGGAGCATAGAATTGTTAACTGAGCAGTCAACTGATATCTGTTCTCTGCAATCAACTTTTATTAGCTTAGATCAGCCGTTTGTGTTCTCATTGGATTGAAGCTTCAACTCGAGTCTCGACAGTATGTTGGGATATATCTATCAGAAATGGCTATCTAAGGCCATAAATCGATAAACATAGCCTGAACAGTTGTTTGATCTCATGTCTCTATGAGAAATCGATGCATTTTCGAAGTGTCACAATTGCTGACGGGCCATCATGGCCTTTAAGGGCAATATTCAGAGAGCCATAAGTCTTAAAAAAGTTCGTAAACTGGGTCAGGAGGTGCTAAATGCAGAAGTGTTTTCCAATAGTCAAAAGTAACATTCCTTGTTCGGTAATCTTGAGAAGAACCTGCTGCAAATATAGGCTAAAATATTGTTATTAAAGTGCAGCACTTTAATAACAAGGCGTGTTGGATTGAAAGCTATGTCCCAATGTGGAGTTGGTCTTAGTTATTCTTGATAATGATTCTGATTTTTCATTTTGACCTCCTAGTCCTTAGTCGTAAAAAAATTTACAAATGACCCGACTGTAAATTAATAAGACTACTCAGGAATATGACAGATGAAATTTAGACACAATGGAAATTGTAATTCAACTATGAAAACTGCAAAACGAAACTGCAGAAAGCCACATTCTTGACCATATTTATATTTTAAAACAACACGGTTTTTTGTACATTTGCCATAATGCCGGTTGTACATATTATACCATGACGTCTCTTTACAATCGATGCGAGTACACAATCTTAACACTAAAAACGTTTGGCCTTGTGGTTAGCAATATAACACTTAACAATGGACAATAACAGTACTGCATCCCAACAAAACTGACGCAAACACAATTACATGTTGTCCTGCGACCTGTCCGTATCTCCATCAAACTTAGGCCAATACCACGGTAGGAGATCGTCAAATTAGATTGTTGTTCCTCCTCTAAAGACCCCTGACCGAAATTTGCTGATGGGGTAAAATTTCATATCGGCTAACGATGGATGGTCACGTGAAAAGATGATAGGAAGTAGATAGCGATCGTGACGCCTGCAAGGTTGCTGTCTGGATCTGATTCGGACAGTTGATCGTGACTTTGAACAAAGACAGTGCGTAACTGCGTTTGATGTGATCCCTCATCTCAGCTACTAGTCACATGGTAACAGTGCTTTGTGTAGACTGTAAGCGTCATGTTTTACTTAACTAATATTTCCTGTGCTGATGCAAAGTATAAAATCAAAGGCTTTTCAAAAAAATTTTTTTGCAAATTACCCAATCTCAAGCCAAATTGAAAATATTAAATTTTAACGGGCATCGATCATAAGAGTTTTTATGATGGCCATTATACTGACTTTTTATCGCCGTTTCATTAGATTTAGGTTTAAAAAGGTCGTAACATTTTGGTTTCATTAGATTTAAAAAGGGTCGTAACATTTTGGGTTAGTTTGTCACTTGGCCGATGACAATTTTCTTTCCATCTCTTTAATTCTTATGAACATTGAAAGCTCTAAATCTTATCAAGTTGCATCAAATTTTTTGCCTTTAAACGGAATTTTCTCCCGGCAAAAACGAAACCAACTGTGGAAAATTGATGACATTAAATTAAATATAGATATAATGCGTCAAATAAGTAGCTGGGAAGGAATCAGAATATAATTGTAACTGATGTTATGATATTTGATATCAACACAAAAATTACAATCATTTTCCTATTGAAACGATCAACACCCAAAGCCAGACAAGCAGTCTACAATAAAACTAGTAACGAACGGCAAATGAGGGAAGTTAAATGTCAAAGTATAAACGCTAATATTTATTGTATCGGTAGTACTATAAATAAGTGCAGTATTTTCCCCTCGTGTCTCATTCTAGATTTGGCCCTTTTTTGCACTGTCCGTAACCTTGCATTGTACAAAGTTTTGAAAGAACGTTTAACCGCGTTTCTTTGTCCTTTTTCTCGTGGGGGCAGTATTTTTTCATTTTTTGACGTCACAACCCTAACTGTGGCTGGTCCTAATTCGGTTAGAGTCAAATTCCATATGTATATATATCAATCTTGCCATTATCATTAAGTTTAACACCGACAAGTTGCAACGTCGGTTTTATAATTGGTTTACTGTGCGTGCCTGTGGTCCATCTAGCCACAAGAAAGCCTAGAAGAATAAGAAGTTGGGCCGATACCTCATAATTGTCCAATAACTGTAAAGTCTGCCTTCTTGCACAGCTCTGACTCTGATTTCAAATTGAAGTCAAAGTTGTTGTTTTTCACATGGACTTGGACTTGTTTTGGTCTACCTCTGATAGAGTGAAATCATAGTCCGCGATCCAATGTAGATGTTGCAAGGTTGCCTTGAAGTGATGGAATCATAAGTAAAAATTTCTACAAAAAGAGTTTAACCTACCCACTACAAAAACTGCGACAAACAATATTATGGGAAAACGAAGTGAGCCGTTGATCCAACTTCTGGCCTGTTTTGTAATTGGTATAACGATAATTACCCTCACATATCCGATGTTTTAGGTCACACCCGCACCTCCTCATTTCCTGTCACGTGACCTTATTAGGGGTGCGAGTGACTTCCTAGATCCCGCTTCCTTATCAGTATCACGTTTGGGGTGTAACTCGTGGTTTTAGGAAGCTCGATTATCTGCGATTCAGTTTCCGGATGCTTTTCTGATTCATAAGAAACCAATAATCAAGTTCATTATTGATTGTGTTCCTAAAATTGTAAGAACACTCTATGAGACGCAAAAGCCTTTTCCGGTATTCGCCGCTAAATTTAGTGAAACTGGTTCTGGCTGGATCAAATTCAACCTCTGACACCATTGAGAAATGACGGATTAAAAATACATTTCCCATCATTTATGTTTCTTTACCGCGGGGGATGTTCATTATAGTCATAAAACGATACGATTTACCAAAATCGGTAATTTAGCGGATATCAGTGATCTAAACTTCAAAGATTGATAAGAAATAAAAATAAAAATAAAAGGAACCGAAGGAAACAAGATCAACAACTTTAACGCAAGAAAATTGGTAGCCTAGCTTTTTTGGTGCAAGCAGTAATCGCCCCCCAATCCACATCTACAACCATTTGATGTTCTAAATAAATTTTTGATTAATGCAGGTTTAAACCTCTTTAGTTTAGTTTCAAGCTTCAGCCATCTTATAATTTCGAGGAAAATAAGCAAACCAATAATTTTTGAAAATAAGGTTCTGAAACTTTTACTTTTTAGATAGCTATGTGACAAAAAGAAGATGGACGTTCAACAATTGGACAATCGGGCATGAAACTAGACTTCATGCTGAAGTTGGCTGCAATAAGCTTTCGAAGCAAATATGATTAACTGAACAGTGAACCAAATCTTCAATGGCGACAATTCTGCAAAACAAGTCTGGCGAAGATTTGCAACCGAATCTCCCACTTTAAAAACTCAACATTGATGAACCTGCAGAGTGCAGATGGAAAATATGTGGTTCAGAGTTTATGGACTCGCTGTTTTGATTTAGATCATATGCTATATCCGGGCTCTTTCCAAACCGCCCAAATTGAGCGGCTTAATTCCTTCATGCCATATCACTTAAAGTCATTTCATCAAAAACTCTGCATTCAGCCCTAACCGAGCTGATCTAATGGATCCGGGATATTGAAGATCGGAGCCGATAATTTAAAAGTCGCAACCAAGTCACGCCTTTCATCCGCGTCTGGCAAGTAGGCACACTTGAGTAGCCTGGTAATATGCAGGTAATTCAGGAATCAGGGAAACGTCACCCCATGTGACATGATGATATGACAAGACTTTCCTTGTATATCATGTCATTTTTAATGGACTGTCTTATCACGTGGGCTCGTGACTCAGAAAACTACGTTTCAAAGTCCATGATATCGGATTTCACTTGAAACTCTTATAATTCTGCAGACACTATGGTTCGATGAAATCACGTCTTTGTGTGAATGGTAGCAGGGAATTGGTTTTATCTAAAAGTTGTTCCTGACAAGAAAGGTAGAACAAAAATATTTTATACTAAATCCTACTTCCTCAAGGCACCTGTTAGGATCGAGATCTTGGTAAAATTTCATCGCCCAGCTCATCACGAAATGTGGTTCATTGCTCAGACAAGGTGAGATCAAACTCCCGTATGTTTTTTGTGATTTATCTGTTTGTGTGTCTCTTTATTTGTGTGTCTCTGCGGTGTCTGTGAATGTCTGTTTGTCTATGTGTCTGTGTGTATGTCTGTGTGTATGTCTGTGTGTTTGTCTGTTAGGTTGTATGTCTGTATGTATCTCTGTTTGTTTGCCTGTATGTTTGTGTGTCTATGTGTATGTCTGTTTGTTTGTTTGTCTGTTGCACTTAAAACTTAAAGATTTCTCACTATCATGCATTAGTGATCACGAATCAAAATCTATCGCATTGTGTTGCTGCTAATGCCTTTGGCAAACGACAAGTACTAAAATATACAGTAGACATCAAATTCTCAGAACTGTTAAAAAGTGAAATGATAAATTAATACGCCAGGCGTCGTATCATTGCCGGTCATTTATCGAAACAAAAAAAAACTGTTGATTACATGTGCAAAGTCAGTGCTAGTCTCGAAATCTTGCTGCTGGAGCTGTTTAATCAGTATTAATCTGATAATCTGTTCGCCTTTGCAACGACCGGTTAATTATTGCTTTATTTGTAAAAATCGAATACTCTGCATAATGCATATTATTATCTTTCTTCAAATTATTGATTCTAATGCGAATCATACTTGGTGAAATACCGAAATGGACTTGACAATCCTCAAACTTCCGATATTCAGTATCACAGCCCTATTTCATTGAAAATCGCAATTCAATTTCTTTTTAGTAACAATTTTCTAATCAAATCTAGTGTTTAAAGCGTGGGGATTGTCCTCTCTTCTCTAAGTCACCATGATCAGGTGGAAGGTACAGACCCCTCTTTATGTTTTTGGATCGAGCTAAAGAGTGCTGCCACGACCCCGCACAGCGCTAAGTGCTCAAATTAGATTAGGGACGCGATACCTGCAATATTTATCATCGGTTACCTTGGTTACTCCTACAACAGAATGCATCAGAAATGATAAAATATTTCCAATGTTGTTATGGTAACTTGGGCGAGAGTTTTATTTTATTTCTCGTTTAGCTTCAAATTGTTCCGGTTCCAAATCTCAAGACTTTTTTTACAAATTTTGATATTATTATTACCTTTTTGTTGGACAAGCAAAGTCTGTTAAATTTAATGGGCACAAGCAATATAGATTATAGATATCCAGGTATTTTCCTAGATTTTTTTAATTTTGTGGGGGTTGTTCGTTATTCCTGATATTTATTTTCTATACCCATGAAGTATACCTATTTTCAATCACTCAATACTCATAATCTGACAAACAGATAAGTGAATTAAAAGTTCACATCTCCAACATTGGCCGAGTCATGTGGTTTTGTTTCGGAGTTTCCCGTGTTCGGTTCCACTTCTACAAAACACGTGCTCTAAAAATGAGAATACATCATTTTTTCGAACCGTGAATCCCGAGAATCATCTTGGGACTTAGACGGACTTCTTCAGAAGCACTCTAGAGTCCAAGCAAGTGTTGAGCGTGCCAGTCGTGCGACTTGTTGCACGCAAGATTCACGAAAGTGGTGATTTGCTGCCAATATATTGTCACGTCAATTAAGAGAAATGTCGTAGATTTGTGAGAATATGCGAGGATTTAGAGTAGTTCTTCTGAGCTTGAACTGCCAAATTGCTTTCTCTTTTAACTAACTTTGTCTCGTTTTTTAAAATCGCAGCTTCTCAATGATTCATTCAATGATTGATTAGCAGTATCGATGTACCCCTTTGAAAGTTGAAGTATCGTTTTGTCCGATTGCCGGCATGACGAATTGGATTCCTTTGAATTATTTCTTCAGTTTTGATTTTTAAGGGATATTAGATCCACTCCATCCCTGGCACACTTATATTTTTGTCACTAATTAAATTTAAAAAAGCTCCTGGTTATAACCAAATAAATCATTTTATAAAAGCGATTTATTATTTGTTTGACTGATAACCAATCAGAAGACTATTAGAATCCCTCTCGGACCAGCAGTTAGTTCATATATATGTAATCTGCTTAGAGTACGCTACCTACTTGAGTATTGGAGGCTGGCCGTGTTAACTAATCAGGACGTGTCCCTTATTAATTTCGGATGTTTTAAATACCACTACCACCTGGCCCACTTGGTACCATATGTATTGCTGCTTCGTTGCTAGGATACTTTGTTTTTCTTTTGATTACGAATATCTGTCGAGCTAAGTCGTATTTTGTATGTAGCATGCTTTCTGCCACATTTCTCTTAGCTGATCGGTGTTCATGCCGCCGCTTTTTGTTGATAGAATTAATACAATTTATGCAATCAATCTGTCGGCATATCCATTGAGGGCTCTATTATCTATGTTGTTGCACTGGTAGGTGGCATGCATTACGGCTCATTTTCGGATACTAAATCATATCCCCAGTTACTGGTAGCCATAACAACATAAAACACCCAATTTATAATTGAATTAATTAATGATTGAACCGAGCTTCGTGTTAATATGAATTTGATTTGAACGACAATAAACCTTTAATAAGTCATTGCAATCATGATTTTGCATAATTTCGGTATTTGATCCGGTTTACTAGTCGGCTAATCAGAAAAGGGCACACACACACACGCACACACACACACACACACACACACACACACACACACACACACACACACACACACACACACACACACACACACACACACACACACACACACACACACACACACACACACACACACACACACACACACACACACACACACACACACACTA
>JH154722.1:69509-94574 GCA_000226015.1 Mnemiopsis leidyi | reverse complement strand
CACACACACACACACACACACACACACACACACACACACACACACACACACACACACACACACACACACACACACACACACACACACACACACACACACACACACACACACACACATCTACTTTCGCTCTGCAATATGTGCACTCCTCTTCTTGCACGGTAGAAACAGATTGCTTAGCTTGCTAAATCTCGCTGTGGTAGACTTATACTATTTTCTGCTTGCCTTTCATTTGTTGTTTATTAGTAAGTCAGTAAGTTCGTAATTTAGTAGTCCTGATTGTTAGGATGAGATTGCATCACACGTGCTACGACCACTAAAACTGCCTCTTTTAACATGAGACTTCAGAGAAGTCTGTGCAGTTATCTCAACTTTGTTGGTCTTGTCGTGTCTATAGTTGTATTGTTTTAATCATGTGCTTATCATTCGAAAACTTTCTGTTTTGCTTGTCACTCTATGCTTCATTGTGATCCCTATTCAATTAATATAGTGTTTAAAGGAAATAGATTGACGTTTTTCTTTGAATTTATGCAATAAAAGTTCTGTTTTCCTTGTATGACACTGTTAACTTGTAGATAATTGTACTTAAAGAACGCTCTGGTCGATTGCTCGATATCAGTGACGTCATCAAGAAGTGGTTGCCATGCCAACCAGGCAACCTCCACGCCGACTTAACTCACTCCCACACCTCAACCAGCAGAAACAAGAACTAGGTTCCTGGCTCTTCTTGAAATTGAATTTTTTAATCTATTTTGCTAGCTTCTATATACAAGCTAAAATTGCTACTTATACTGCAGTGATCATTTGTTGCACGATATTCGACTAAAAAGTATTTGGAACTCAATCTGATTTCTGATTGATATGAAATAATTTGTTTCATACATACTAAGGTCCTGGTCATAACTCTCAACTTCACGTTATTGTGATGTACCGGTAACCGATCAAATTTGATAAACTAACCTTCTTCACGTGAATCTGTAAACCCACTGCAGGGATCTCGATAAAAGGGAGCGACATTCTAAAGAGAGGATGTAAAAGCGGGGCCCACTACAAACCGACCCCGCCGCCTCCCTCGCCTCGTATCAAACTTACAGATGAGGTGCTGCTGGAGGAAGAACAGAGTGGTAGGGATTCCAGACGAGAACATTCTAGCTGGAGACCGGCCAGCGTGGTCCGCAGACTCGGTTAGATTTTGTTAGAGTGTTGTCGGAATGAGGTGTTTACACGTGCGCTGATGCCTTATATTCGGTCCTCGTGTTTTGGCTAATTTTCTGCTTGATAGCTTATGGGGTTTATTCTCTTATTTATGAACAAAATAGCCTTAAATTGGTTCCTGAAATATCGCCGACTTGATTGCCGAAACCTCCCGAGTTAAAATTAAACATTGAAGGTCCAGGTGACGTGGCGGTACCCTCGGTAGCTGAAAGTACGGCGGACATTCTGGAATTGGCTCGAACTAGGGAGGCTCATAGGCAGGAGTCTGCAGAGGTCAGCAGCATCAAGAACCGTGAGTAGATATCAGCTATCGAGCTCCTCAGTTGTTTATTCTTATTTCATGATCTGAAAAAGAATATGAAATCGATCCGCATCCAAGCTGAGCTCCAATCTAGGGTGTACTTTTTCACAAATAGATCGTTGCTATTTCACACGTGTTCTAACTTTCCAAATTACAACTGATTCTCACTAACGTGCTGTTGTGTACAGAAGACTGTCCTTTGCACGCTCCCCTGCATTTCTCTAGGATGCTCCTCTTGGCCAAAAAGCACTATTTGTTTGTGCGAATTGCTACATGCAATTAGATGTGCTGTTTGTCACTTTTCAAGCAAATCACTTGAGATAATCTCTGTGACCATGTGCCCATGTTCAGTGTTATTTCTGGTGTGTTGTGACGTTTCTGCAAGAAATTAAAATCTTGTATGAATGCGACAAATTCAACTTGCCTGTGGGAACTGTTAAGAATTGAGAAATTTATTCTTGTTTAGATCAGCCTAGTGTCAGTGATGTAACAGTACCGAGAACTAATGTTTTCTAAAGTGTTTGCAGGTATCGTATCAGGAGAACTTTCTGTTGCCCCAGAGACGAGAAGTGTTGCCTGTAGCCCGTTATCGGTAAGTTCATTAAATAAATAAATAATGAACAATTTATAATGATGCCAGCATTATGCTCAAATAACTGAATTTTATAGAACAGCTATGACCCTTCATTGGACTAAGGTAAAAATTTCGCAAATAACGACATATTTACAGATTGTTAACAGATTTCGATTTCAGAACTGGAGCCTGATGTCGGAAGACTTGTTGGAGCACCTGTCACAAAGAGTAGCGACCGAGCAGCAGCTCCCCTCCCGGAGCATCTCGCGTCCCTCCACCACTCACGTGACGTCACGGGACCACGTCACGTCACGTGACCACATCATGAGCCCTGCCGTTCTGTCCCGCCCTCCCTCTCGGGCTGTCACTGCCTCTAACGTAGTAAGTATTTGTCAGTATACAATCTCTCGTCTCACTCAATATGACTAGATGCCTTAATGAGGTATTTGTCCAAATGCTTCAAATCACTCTATCTGGATTCCCCTACTCAAACTTAACTCCCCCTCCAGGCTCGCTCTGACCGGCCCAGAAGTGCGGTGTCCCGTCCCCCGTCCGGGTCCTCCTCCCGAAAACGCCCCCACTCGGGTCCTGTAACCCCTGGCAACCGTCCATCTCTTCCAAACAGAGCTTCTCTAGCCAGTAGAGCTGGCAGCACTAGACCAGGAAGTGCTCGCTCTGGCAGCAGGACGAAGGAGGCCTTGTCCTACAGGGAATCCTTATCGGAAACCGGGATTTCTCTTCCCACACACGCCGTCGAGAAACTAGTGTCTTCGTAGGTTTTTTAGTTCCAGTTAACTTTTTAATATATATATGGAATTCGAACTCTGCCAAGTAATGTAGGAGTTCGTAATGATATAAAAATGCCTACCAAACGCGACATTTACACCTGCACTTTTAAAATCATAAGGTCAATTCATGGAACACATACTGTTTTAACATTTACCATTATAAAATAACAAAGAATTATTTGAATTTGTTAAATAAATTATTTGATATCAACATTAGGTACGATAAGATCTCCAGAGGATCTTGCTCTCGTATGTCAGATGTCAGCTTGTTCTCTAACGATACCCAACACAGTTCGCCTCTGTACAATGTGATTAGACAAAAGGTTCGTTTTTATTTGACAAGTTTTGAAGTAGAGTTAATAATGTTTGATAGTTAAGTTATACTTATAAGGTTTGGAAATAGCGTTCACGTGTGAAAATTCGCCACTTAAAAACTCAACATTAAATCGGTTGAAGCAACTGAAGTTACCGGTTTGCAGGCAGTTACTTCAAAACGGCAAATAAGTAATATCAATCTTTAATAGAGTCAAGGATGCAGCAAGCTGCCCCAGAAAGCAGGTCCGCCATGTCAGTCAAACCAGGGAAATTAGAACCAATGTTGTCCTCTATATACCCGACTACTTGTCTTATAACATCTTCCCTGCATATCATCGTCCTTACTAGATCAATCATCGAAGAGACATCATATTGCCTCTTCTTTATCTCACGGTTAGGGTTGGTGTATCCTTGAGGTTGCTGACAAAATCTGGAGAAGTCCTCGACCAGTTGGTCTGCTTTAGGGTAGAGAAAGGTGGTGAAGGGACACAGCAGCACTACTGGCAGCTCACATGTCCAGTTTTTAGCAAACCTCAAACACGACCTCATGTAAATCTTGCTTTTCTCTCCTTTGCAAAACAGCTTATCTATCATCGTCTCCAACTCCCTCCGCAAACATTTGTTAAACTTCCTCCCCCTACCTCCCTCCAGCACTATATCCTGTATCCAGCCCAGTAATGTCTTCAAGTTCGGGAGGTTGTGATCACAGATTGCTGCCTTGAAGGTAGCACACAATGTTCGGAGAGCTGGGTCCGCCACTTTGTCAGTCCAGTTTGTGTCTCCTGTGCAGAAGTAGCTTGTCATCATGTTTAGTACAGTCTTACCGTCCACTTTTCCTGCTCCTGCATTGCTTACTTCTTTCAAACTGAGGTTCAAGGGTGTTATTCTTAAGTTGAACATGTTGAATAACCACGTACAAAAAATTCTATGGCTTGGAAAAAGTATTTGTATTCGTCTGCCATGAAGAGGGAGACCAAAGCTTTAAGCAATGCAATAATTTACCTAGCCAAAGTTAGGAGAAAAACAAAGCAGTATCCGCGTCCCATAAAACTGCAACAGGGCTCAGTCAAAACTCGAAATATATATGTAGCTGATATTACGACAAATATAGAACAAAGATGAAAGCTTGTAAGATGGTACCAATACTACTGTATCGTGAAACAATAGTATATATGGCCAACAGCGGTCCATTCCCGACATCGTATCGTGGTATTTTCTATATCGCAATGAAGTGCCAGCTGAAACCGAGGTGCAAAACAACCATTGTCAGATTACAAGGATTATATTTTTGATATTGGCCATCGAGTTAGATTAAATTACTGGCATTGTTCTGTGGCTCGTTAATAGAATTCGGCAGCTGTTTACGTTTACTAACAGCAACACAATATAATTGCCTTTTGAAAAAGGTAAATATTGCAAATTGTAGGCTCCGTCTACCTTAAAATGGAATGTTACTCACTTTATGTTCCTAACTTTAATGTCTCCTATTTCCAGGTCAATGCCGGATATCTCGACATGCTGAAAGCTTTCGAGGTTTATGATAAAGGGGGAAGAGGACTTCTTTCCAGAGAAGACTTCAAACGTGTTTTGAAACATTTCACTGTGGATCTCACCAAGTCTCAGATAGAAACCCTTCTTCAGAGGTATTTATAACAAAATAATCAATATCTAGAAGTCTTTTGGAGGTGTTTTTTCTATTTCGTGAGAGCGTTTATCGAAATAAATCGGGCTTACCTGCTGTCTATCGCTGTCACATGACTTGACTTCCCAATTCTCACTAAGATTTCCGTCGATTGTGCCCTTCAATTTTAGCCAAATTGAATTTTGTCTATTCAAAAGCTGTTAAAATGCCAGATTTGAATTGTTCGGAAAAGTGTTTAGCTCAAAGACTAAAAAACATCGAAATTTCACGAATTGGCCAATAAGTAAATGGTCCATTCATTCCGAATTTTCTTGATAATATTCTAAATTGAGAATGAAGTCCCTTTATTGAATTTGATGATGCATTGATTCAAAATTTACCATCCCATATAGTTGTACAGGGGGAACACTGTTGTGTGAAGGATTACACGTAATTAACCGGTAACAGCGTGATCGCTTTGCTCAATTTTCATGAAATTGTTTGAGTTGACATGCCACCCAAATCATTTGTACGATGCGCTATGTTATTGAAAATAAACGAGGATTTAACGTACTTTTCATTACAAATTACAAGAATAAAAACGATCAAATAAAAGTTTTACGATACCACAAATTGGAAAATGAAAGTGTTAATTTTTTGAATCCATGATATTTTAACCCTTCATACCTGTGCTTCGCCGTTATAAGATTCTCATATATCATATCCTATTGTCAATTGGAATTTGTATCTTTCCGTGTTAGGAACTGTTTTAATCTCCTGACACGTGACGTTGTGTGATTGTTCAATCTTGAGTTCCTCAGCATGTAAACCAATGGATTTGCACAAGAGTTGATTGTCACCAGGAAAAGGCTAACGAACATGGCCAATGTTTTCAATTTATCAACGAGGTCTTGATCTTCGGGGCTATCGGAATTTAAAGATTTGTCAATGGATGTGCAGGTAGCCCAGAAAACACACCAAGTGCCATTCAAAATGACGAAAACAACTGAGAGTATCAAGATCATGACAGTAGCTTTTCTGTTTGTTTCGTTGTTTGGTCTCGCTGCCTGGAGTATGAGGATTTCTGGAGGCCGTCTTAGCGCCCTGACCACTATCGCACATGAAATTCCAACTATGCTTACTGTTATCAGAACATAGAAATAGTTAATCGCAAACAAAATAAAGGAGATCGTGTCTAAAATGTTTTCTCCTGAATTAGCATGAAATTGGTTGAACTGATCTTGTTGTTCGGTGCAAGATATTAATTTACTCGTGATCAAGCCCAGAATGAAAATCATGTTGATACCGTGAGTTAGGTAAATACATTTTTTTCTAATGATGTAGAGTGGCTGCATGAGGACAATTGTTCTTACCACACTCAAGATTGTGGTCACAAAACAGGATAGAAGTGACAATGACAAAAAAGATTCCATAATCACATGATCAAGTAACACTATCTTCTGTTTCGCATATTCGCCCAAACAGTAATGTGTAGCCGGAGATAAACAACATATCAGTAGATCAATGATATTGAGGGCTATCAAGTGTTTGTCTGCAAGACTGTCTTTATGATGTCTTAGAAAGAACGATAGAGATACACCGTTGCAGAGAGTCCCAGCTACTGCAAGTACTCCTATAGCCGTGCATCCTCCGTAGTAAGCTATGTCCGAGAAAATCATTTCTCCCATGGGCAAGTTTTTTGACCCAAAATATCAGGGAGAACGTATCAAGGTCGCGTTCAACTCAATCTAATTCTCATTATAGAGACCACAGAGCTTGCTCGAAATATTGAAACGAACGTTATCTTGAGGTGCCCTCCATCACCTGCCATCACTTATCTAAATGACCTGAGAGAAAAATTGATGGATTTCTATTTCTAAACGCTGGTCCAGAATTTGATGAGTTAAAAATTTACCGACTACCGAAAATCGTCAGCTCAGTAGGCGTTCAATTAAATTTTTTACGTTGCTCTATCTGTATGCTACACAGACAGATAGAGCAACGTATTCAGGTATCTTTCAGAGAACTGGTCACTGTCCATCTCCAATATATATTATAGGAGGACTAGACTATGCGTGCAAATTGTAGCGCAGTAGACATTTCTCTGTGGTGACAATTTAAATAATCATCGACTGTCGAGTTATAAAGACACACATTTAGTACCTTGGATTAGAATAATGGCAATCCATTTACACAGATAAATCTATCCGGAATCCGGATCCTTATACTCTCGACATACCCTGTAAACCCTCACCCCTTTCTCACCCCAGATCGGACTTAGTGGACGACTGGATAATGGACAGAGTCCCCTACAAGACCTTCCTAAGAAAGTACATGGAGCGTGGAAGGAGCGGCTACGTGAGACACTGCTCCAACCCGGACCGACCTCAAACTGGGGATACCGAGTTCGCAGACATCGCTGAGGCTAGACTCTTCGCTCAGCTTCACTCTGACTTTGTGGATGTTTTGGAAAATTTCAGGTTTGCCGATTCTATGTGTTTTCAGTGGGTTTAAGCCACAGCATCTTATTGGTGATAAGAGTGGTGGGAAGAAATGCTGTTCCGTTAAATTCAAATGATTGTTGACCAAATCATGTGCTCATTACGACATTACGATAGTAACTCAACAAACCCCAGATCGCTGGACAAGGAAGAGTCGGGCTGTGTACCGTACTCAGACTTCAAGAACATCATGTCCGACTACGGGCTACAGATCCCAGCCGCACAGCACCAGGACGACGTTGTCAACTACGTTGATTATCTTAATTCTGTGGCTCAACTGTGAGTTTTAATTTTTACTTGATAAATTAAGTTTCACTCGATTACTGATAACTTGACTGATGAGGAATAGTTCGATTAGTATTAAAGATGTTATCTAAAATCAGTCAAAAGAAAATAAATAATAATTAAGTTTGTCAACTGGAATCGTCCAGTAACCCTCAACTTAAAGTCCATCACGTGACGCCACTTATCTAAGTCTTTACACGCTTCTTATTCAAGTCTCTATACGCTATGAAATTCGGGCCACACAACATCATCCCCCTTCCTCCCATACATCGGCACTTCTGACTGTGCCCCTAGAGGCATCTCAATGTAGTGCAGAGAACTCTCTGTCTGAGACTGATGGTCTACAGCCGTCCTGCCGTCCGGACATTCCCAACACTGGATACAGCCCAGCTTGATGCAGATCAGCACTATGAGGAATATCAAACCGAGAGTTCCCACGATACCGTACCCGATCTTATCGTCCGTCGCCCGATTGTATTCTGTAGTGAGCACTCCTTTTCGTCCTGGGGGAAAAGAAAGGTTCTATAGTAACTTGCCGACTTATTTTTTAGTAGGCACTGACAACTAACAGTAACTGTTTGTTGGTTTGGCTCTCACTATTCAGTAATGTAAATCGCATAAATTACTTAAAAAGTGTGTTTCTGATGAGAGTAAAAACAACTAAATTACCGGATTTAGTGCTGTTCCTGTCGCCTTCCACAGTCGACACCAAGTGTAGAGCAACCTCTAAAGCCAGGGCGAACATCAGAAGTTAAGTACCATGTGTGATATAACGAGGTTTGAATCTTGTTGTAAACAAGGTCGCACTTACTAGAAAGGAAAAGCAAGTCTTCGTTTGGCCGATCAACTTTAGGATGTTCTCACAACATGTACAATCACAATACTGCCGTCCAAACCGGATATAGATGGTCTGTTTAGCAGTTCTGTTAATAATCGGCAAAGTTAGTTTGGCAATCGCGATTGCTCTAAATCGGATTTAGCTTGATTTTTTGATTATATTCCAGCCGCGTGTAAATTGTGATTTAAGTCTACTACTACTAGTTACGTTTACCTGCTGCAGTTGTAAGCAGAGCCTTTAAGAACTTACAAAGGATATATTACTGCACCAGTGCTTGCACCGAAAACTAAAGGTTTACAAACTTCTCCTTTTCAGTCCACCGGAAACTCCCAGTACCAGAGAGAAAACGCGCCCCCAAACTGCACCCCCATCCATGGTAAGTTCTAGACCAACTTCACAGTTCACATTTTACAATGCTCATCACTGATTATATCAGACACTGTTTTTACTTGTCATGGTAACCGAGTGTGTGACTCATGTCATTCACGATCCAGCATTACGATAGAAGTTGGTGCGCGCAATTTTCATTCCTTTCAGTAGACCGGTAACGTCACGCTGTTTTTCGCACTTGCAAGTCGAAAATAATTAATTAGCCGCCGTGGTAAACACGCGGTACAATAGTTGCTATGGCAACCTGACGTGAGGTCAATGTACTGACAAGCTGCATCTCCAGTCGTGGGAAGATGTTCGAGGTATCTGCCGTTTTGGCCAATCATTAATGAGGACAACAGTCACATGACATACAAATGACCAATAGTGAGGTGTCCTGTCCTGATTTATTAGTGCAGCTGGACTGGGGATAGTGCAGTTTGAATAGTTTCAATCGAGACAGTGGCCGCTGAGTACGGAAAACTTGTGTCTTGCTTGGTTGTTGTTTACAGTCTTTTTACTTTTCGCAAGTCTCAGTCATGGCTTTTTTGCACTTAAGCAAGGTATGTCCAGTGGAAATTGCTTACCATAGTGTCACAATTTATTCCTTCAGCCACGTTGATATGTTTTCTCAGCGCCCCGATACGACTCGGTGCTGAGAAAAAAGAAAAATTTTTTTGCTCTTTTATTTGAAATATAAATCGTAAAGTAAGAATCGGCAGCCAAGAAGCTTACACTTTCAAATAACATTATAAATCGTACAGGTGCTGCCTCACGTCACACTTTCAACTGTTTATAACCCGTGAATATAACAGTATAAACTGGCGCTGTCTCACACTTACACTTTCAACTGTTTATAACCCGTGAATATAACAATATAAACCGTACAGGCGCTGTCTCACACTTACACTTTCAACTGTTTATAACCCGTGAATATAACAGTATAAACCGTACAGGCGCTGTCTCACACTTACACTTTCAACTGTTTATAACCCGTGAATATAACATTATAAACCGTACAGGTGCTGCCTCACACTTACACTTTCAACTGTTTATAATCCGTGAAAATAACAGTATAAATCGTACAGGCGCTGTCTCACACTTACACTTTCAACTGTTTATAACCCGTGAATATAACAGTATAAACCGTACAGGCGCTGTCTCACGCTTACACGGCAGCTGAGGAGGACCCTGACATGCAGTTCCAACAACTCAGTCTAAACTTGCAGCCCGTACACAAGGATCCTCGTCACAAGGCTCTCGTCAAGTTGGAGAACTGCAAGTTACTGGTAAGTCGACTTTTTGTAGGTAGGAGAATGAGGATTTGTTCAAATTTTGAATTCTAAACTTTGAAATATTATTTTCCAATAATAAATTCTAAAGTCGTCCGTCACCATGGTTAAACTTATATCAATTTTATTGATTTAACAGAAAAACAGCCATGTTCATATGTCATTTAAATGACAGCACTACAGCAGATATGAGAACATTACAATTGAATTAGCGAACGAAATGTTAAGATGTAAATAAACGAAAATCTAAAATCTTGCCAGTCAAGTCCGATCTGCCCCACTATAACTGCGACCTACCCTACCCCCACTATAACTGCGACCTACCCTACCCCACTATAACTGCTACCTACTCTACCCCACTATAACTGCTACCTACCCCACTATAACTGCTACCTACTCTACCTCCTCTACAACCGTCCTTATTCGCTCGCCTCGAAACTCTTTATATCCAGCACATACCTCACCGCACCGCTGTTGTTCTCCTGCAGCTCCGTGTAAACCCTCTCCAGATCCCCCACCCCCACCAACTCTACGTCCGGATACACCTCGTTCTTGTGACAGAAGTCTATCACTTCCTGAGTAGCGGGTATCCCCCCGATCAGAGACCCTGCTATTGATGCTCTCTTCAGCAGTAAAGAGAACTGGTTGTACTCCATGGGAGCCGCAATGCACCCCATGTTTACCAGAGTCCCGTCCGTTTTCAGGAGAGTTATGTAGGGAGTCAGGGAGTGGTGGGCGGACACCGTGTTGAGGATCAGGTCTAGTTTCCCGCTCTCTGCCGCCACTGACGCCGGATCATTGGACACCACATATCCCGCAGCTCCCTTAGACTTGGCTAGCTCCCTCTTTTTATCGCTACTGGAGATCGCAACTACTCGGTGTCCCAGAGCTGACGCTAGTTTAATCCCCATCGTTCCGAGTCCCCCTATCCCGACGATCCCGATGTTAAGCTTCTTGGTAGTATCAGTAGCTCCCCAATGGTTTAGAGGGGACCACATGGTAATTCCTGCACATAGTATGGGCCCTGCTTTTTCAAGTGGCATGTCGTCTGGTATCTTGATGATGAAGTGCTCGTGTATAACGTCAAACTCGGAATATCCTCCCCAGTTCTGTACTTCAGGGTTTCCTCCTATGTGGCAGTGTTCCTGAGGAATGTTGTAGAATCAGACGGGGGTATTTTATCCTAATTTTATCGCAAGAGAAGAGAAACTCTAGGTCTTTGGTTATCAGTCCCAATTTGATACATAACCTGTCGTCAATCTGCGATTGTGTCATGTAACAAGATGTGTCATATTACAAGAGAGAAACTTACCTTCTTCTTGGGGGTGTTGTAAGTGTGGGTGAAGCCGCGGACACAATAACACTCCTCCCCTCTGTCACAGACGTCGCAGAGGAGACAGCTGTCTCGGATACAGCCCACACCCACGTTCTCTCCCACCTTCACTCGAGTAACTTTGTCTCCAACTTCCACCACAGTTCCCACTAGCTCGTGTCCGGGAACTATCGGGTAGGTGGATCCTGAGAGAGAGCAGAGTTAGATCGGGGATAGAGAGAGTAGCGTTGTTAGTTATGATAAAGCACCGGGTTAAACAGTCACCTCGTGATCAGTAGGTTGCGAGTTGAAACCCGGTCGGTAGAGATATCAAGACTTCCTGCATGAGGAACTTATTTCATGTATGAACTCATGCAGGGATGCTCTTCATAATTGCAGGCACGGAGCACTGTCAGTGCAGTTATATGAGTCCCAAACAGTTATTTGCATGAGCCAACAAGTAATTCACAGTCTTGGAGACTTAAGATTGGAGATGGGAGAGGTATGTAAATACTTCAGACACATGTACATACATGTATTGTTTAAGTTAGCAGCAACCTGCCTTCAAGACTTCTAGAGTTTTGAGGCATTAGACGAAGTCTCATGGAAAATCGACTTTTCAGTTGTATTTCACACCATCGAGTGTTCCAGAATTGCACACACATTGTGTGTTTAAAGCCATAATAGACCGCGTGTTCTTATTAAGAAGATCCTATGTGATAGAGTAGTGTTAAGGGAGTGTTAGCTTAGAGAGAATTTAGAGAATATCTGCATGTAAAATCTTAAATGCTCATAGTTTCCAGCTACAATAAGGCCAGTATTAGAGCTTTTGGAACCCAAGAAAAAAGGCCACGGGACCCATCTGACTGTTTACTCTTGTTTGGTTCAGTCACACTGTGACTTGTTTGGTTCAGTGTTGTTTGGTTCAAACTGTGACTCACCGTACTTAGTAGACATCTCATTGAGAACATTGTGAACGTCGGAGTGACAAATCCCGCAGAACTTTATCTGGAACTTCACATCATACTCCCCCACCTGATACCGGTATATGGTGAGCGGTTTGAAGTTCTCCCCGAACTTCTCCACTCCCCACGCCTTCACCGGATACTCACTTTCCAGCGGTTCTGGAATGGGTTTGTGCACTGCTATATCGGGGCTGCTAAACTTCATGGCTAGCTTCTGGGTAGATATTCTTTTTAACTGATTGGGACAGAAGTACTCCACAGAATGTGACGGTTTTAAGATACGTTTACACTAGAAGGGAAGCTTATAGATATTTGGTAACACCGACGTAGAAACAAATAAAAGAGATCTGAAAAAACGATTTCACTGCATTGAAACTGATAGCAGATTTAATACTTGTTAAAAAGTTAATTAAATTTCTACGATAACAGCACTCGGTAGCTTCGTGAATGTTAAACGTCGGAACTTCCCGGACCAAATAAGACTTGGGGCGGGTATTTACAACTCATCGGGCCAGTTCAAGCTCACGTGTTAGGCGAGGAGTGTCAGCGGACTGGGCTTCATTGGACCATTCTTATAATGAATGGACTCGGAATTGTGATACAATGGATAAATTACCAAAAAGCGGCAAATAAAATTATCTCTCGCTTCAAAGTGCAGAGAGGTCATATTTCACCAAAAAAAATCAGTCGACTCCACTGAACCGCGCCATTCGCAAATGAATTATGTTGTCAAGCAGGATTCATCATGCATGCATTATTTAACAGTCAACTTGGTTGGGAGTAACAAGGATGTATTATTTCAGAAAGGAGGTACACGAAGGCCAGTTAACACGCGGAGTAACAACAGCAATACCATACAAGGACAGATATTTAGGAAAGTAAGTTTTCACCAATATTGAGCTGCAATATTCAGACATTATTCGGGCAATTTTCGGGCAATATCTAAATAATATTGAGGTAGCATTGTTTCCAATGCTGTCTTTTAACAATGGTTAAAAACTGTGTTAAAGCCAACATATGATACACAATGTTATACAATATGATATCTTGTAAAAACAGTACATGTAGTAGATCGACGATAAGTTAGCCATGACAATTTGTCAATTAACTTTTTCCCGGTTATCCTCAAAGATATCTGAGTGGCAGCCACACAGGTGCCGCCCTCTCTCAACCTTAACTTTCGATCATTAATGTCATGTATTCGTTCCTACTGACCTAAAACTTGGCTGCTAAATACTGTAATCGATGACGTTTCAATCTATGCATTTCATGGTCGAACAATTTAATTTCCTCGCTGAAGGCAGATGACTGATAAAACTAAAAAGCTAACAACACAAGTTTTTACTTGGAATCAACTTTAAAAAGATCGTGCAGCTTTCCATCTTAACTTAACTGACCCACTGGTATCAGGAGTAGCTATATCTGATAACTCAGGTATGCTACCAGGTCTAGCTACTACTTCTTAGGACTCCTAGTTAGCACCCACCCTACATCAGACATCCCTCAGTTCGGATCAGACACAGCCCCACTAAGACGGGTGATGCAGCATTACGACACGGGACGCGATGGTCACATCAACATTGGAACATTCAGAGATCTGCTCTCCCAGTTCAACATCAAGTAAGTTTATAGTGTGATGGGCTTTGTCGTTTTGTTGGTTATTTCCGTCTCTTTGTTCTTGTTGTTATTGTGTCCGTGTGTTGGTGATTTATTCCAATGTTACACTGTTTCCAAGGTGACTTTTAATCGGGACATTGACTTCAATAATGATAATGCATTGGTTGAGCAGTTTCGAGCAAATAATTGGAATTTCTTGGAAAAGAAATAGAGAAAGATATTTTATTCTAATATTTGACAGCGACTGACCAAGGAGAAGTTAAATCAATTTCGAGTAACTCAATCACATGATATAAAAGAGTAGTGACCCTTTTTATCGCTGCTGAAAACAAATGTTGCCAAAGAAATCATCACCGACAGTTGTTCAGAACAATCAAGGGCATGACAGATCAATATTAAATACTTTTTCGAAAAATTTGTCTTGCCCTTACTCTGACAACAGAACAGCCAAAAATATTTTTCGTGACACCCTAACTTGGAGTTGGCCGATTAATGTAAGCAGCTGCAACTATGGTTTTCTTTTTAGCTAATCGAATTTTTGACGGCTGATTAGCCTGCCAAAAGTGGGGATGGGCCAATTTAGACTCAAAATGGATCAAGCTGCTCTATTCTGTAATATAATAGATACCGTTGAATAGGTCTTATGAGGTAAATTTCGCGACATGAACAGGTAAACTGTAAAGACAAGATTTAATATTGGCTGATAAATTTGCTGTCCGAACTAATGGAAAAACAGGTTTATGGAAACTTTCTTGATATGAGTGTCACGATATTTTACAAAAATAGAACTTAAGAGGAGTCGTCGGGTGTCAGTGCAATCCAGTAAACAAAATTAAACACAAATTAAGTACAATGAGACATTCCTAGTTTTACAAAATAGGTGTCTCCTTATTCAAACAATCGCAAACAATAGTATATACAATCTTAGGTTCGCGTGGGAGTGCTGCTATATGCCCCAATATTACCTAGTCTGACCGATTCAGTCTGGATTCAATGCTTTTAAAGATGCTAAAATAGTCCTTTGCCTGGCAGCTACTATTTCGAATAAGGTAGAGTTGGCTGTAGGAGGCGGGAGGAAGGAAAAGCTAAACGAAATTTTAAATATTAAATAAGGGTCTTAACAAAAATAGTTAATCCCCCATTTCAGGGTTGACGAGAACGATTTCTATCACGTAATAAACACTTACGACACGGGTTTCAAGGGTGTCATCCCTTATCGCAAGTTCCTCGCTAAGCCTGCTTACTAAAGTTCAATCGGCTTGGAGCTGCTAACTCACGGTTCCATGCAACTAATGCCAATGACTATGTAATTTGTTAATTAATTTGTTGTGCGGGTCGGTTTTGTAGCAAGGGTGGTGAAACACGGATTATTGGGATGTATAAACTCACAGAAAAGATAGAAGTGAGCTAAAATATTAGATTTAAATTACCTAACTTGCTTTACAGTTCATAAAGAAGACGGCTTTCAGTAAAACATTTTTCGTCAAATTAATTGATTAGATGCCAAGGATGGCTTATTTTGAAATTATATTGATTTATAGGAAGACCTATGATGTGAAAATCATGTTATTGTTGCAACAAGGGAAAATCTAAATTTACTTTGATGTTTTAAAAAATATCGTTGTTGCACTTCTCATAGGTATAATCATAGTGTTGAAAGTATCATGAGTGCTTCCAATGAGTATCTTATTGATACTATTAACACTAATAAAATGCACATAATTTGAGTAATCATTATGGAAAGAGCAATATTTTCTGAAGCGTCAATATAAACATAACAACGAATTTTCACTTGTTGCAAAGACTACATATTCACACTATCTGCATCATTCTAATCATTGACATCATCAAAGTAATTGATTTGCGTTTTACATTTTTCACTTTAACCGTTATGACGGAAGCTTTTGAATGGGTTTGTTACGATGGTTTTTGTTTTTTGGTACAAAGATTAGGATTTCAATTTTCCTGGTTTTGGTAGCACTGATGAATGTTTAGTATTTATGATTTGCAAACGTATAACATTAGATACGGAGGATCCACTAGTTGTTGATTTAATCGCATACGAGGAACGTAATTTAGTTTCTGAGAAAGCTGGAATGGGCGTATATGATATATTAAAAAACGTTTAATGTTTGCGACCCTTTGAATAGAACAATAAAATATATATTATTGGACAGAATTTTAATAATACCAGCTTCATGGATTGACTTGTGGTTATATTTTGGTGTTGCCATAGTATCAATAAAGTGGTATCCCATCTTGATTAAGACATATCCGAAATTGAAAGGATGATTTATTGTTAGATTTATATATTCTTAATAAAACAAATGAATATTTAAGTTCTGTTTTTTTCGAATGGGTTTGACGGTGTTTTTTCTGGGCCATACCAAGTATGTGTTAGTCATAAATATAACTAGATATAATTGTCATTAGTATTATGTGATTTTCGAATCACTAGGTTGAGAATTAAGAGAGATATCACCTGTGGTAGGGCTGTACTTTCAGTCGCATTTTCATAGACAGATGACCGCACTGATTACCATCGTCATCGGTTTACTTCGAGTACTTTGTAATTTTATGAACTTTGAACGCCAGCTTTTCGTCTTACCAGTGTCATAAAGCACAGAGAGCTGATATCCGGAAGATTGAGGTTGTTCGTAGATTATTATATTTACTTTCAGTTTCTTTGAATAGGACTATAAGAATTGTAAGCATCTTCTTTAGTTTCACATTGAAAAGAAACTGTGTATTTATATTTGTAATTTATATGAAAACAGGAAATGGTCAAACATCTACAATTGTCAGAAATCAGAATGGTAAATTGTCAATGTCAAATCGAGTGAAGAGTATCAAGATCAGAGTGCAGGGTATCAAGATCAGAGTGCACAGTATCGAGATCAGAGCAGCCTTGTCGTTGCCTGGGAACCTCAGTCTGCTCTGCACTCTGAACTCGATAATTATGATTAGTTTAAAGTTCAGAAGTATAAAATCAAGCGCCAATGCACATTGCACAGTGAAAATTTGAAATCCTCTTTCAGTAACACAGTACTTCAGTAAAAAATTTTTAAGTTAAACATTTCTCACATTCACAGTACACAAGTTCGCGATATTTCTGAACTTTGCGTCCAACTTATTTTCTGAGGTCAAGGTTCGGCCGGTTGCATCTAAATGACTAAAATATAACATTTTCATGACGAGCTCTAATTCTGAGCCTGACTTACCCAGCAGGTGCTACTAGTTAGGTCTGGTTTCTCTGATCAGCTCTGTCGTTCTGCATGAGTAATTAAAACGCAAACTGTAACACTAACTGTAAATGCAGGTGCACTTGCGAGATAATCTTTTGTTTCCTGGATATAACTGGTATGATTATGCAATATTTGGTTGGTGCTATAGTACTATCGATATTAGATGAAAGACTTCAGCTTTTCCCGTTAGGAATTTCTCCTTCAGGAACATTAGCACGTTAGCTCATTATCAACATGTCTTCAAACTTGTTTCCTGGCTAGTGGCTATACGTATGATTTCTCACTACTTGGTCTTAAGTTCTAATTAGACTTAGAGTAAGACTATATATAAGTGATGAACATGTACAATAACATGGTTTCCTCTCAAATTTAACTGAAACTTCTTACATGAAAATGTTCCAGTCATTTCATTTCCAGAGAATAGAGAAATGATTTTTGTATCACGTGACTAAGTAGGGGTAAGATCAATGTGGAACATTCACGTGATATAATAGAGTTGTGACCCCTCACCAAAATAGCTTTCTCTATAATGGTAAGGTGATCCGACCACTCTTATAGGTGATAGTGCTGCTTTGTATATTGTATGAGTTAGCATTGTATGGTGAAGTAAAATTTTCTTTTGAGCAGGGAATCTGACAATGATAGAGTCTGCAGGAAATTTCAGTAATCTCAAATCTACCTGGCTATTCTGCAATGTGTAATGGTCATACATTGATTTGTATCACAAATTACGACCCATGTGGTGTAGTACTCAAGCAGTAGTAGTAGACTTTGGTTAGCCTTTTACTTTTAGCCTAAGCTGTTTTTATAACAGAGGCTAGTACATTAAAATTTTTTACCATAGTGTGAACTGCAATTGCGTTGACTGCAGTTGAGTAAAAGTAGTAGCGTCATTGTTTGCTGGGACTAAAAACAGATATTGTATAGTGGTTAGTGCCATCTACAGACACAGATTAAAGAAATGTCCCATGTGGGTAACAATAATTGTTCGTCAACTTAACAGCCTTTAGTCCTGCAGTTTCTGTTACACGGCATCCTCCTAACCGTTTAAATTTCGTTGCTGTCAATTTTTCACGAAAGTCCATTCAGTACCTGCCGACCTGGCCATGCAGGTTAACATAAAATTAAGGAAGCCTATTTGAGTATCCTAATTTTTTCCATCTCTGATACTTTTGTGCCAAAGGCAAAAAAGTAAAGTAGATGGTTTAAAGTGGTCGGATTTCGGGGATGGGGTGGGGTGGGGTGGGTAGGTAGGTAAATTTGGTGGTGTCTGGTGTAACAAAGGCTTGTATGCGTTAAACTCCGCAAGACGATAGTAACCACGTGAACGCAGCTTTCGATGCTAGAAAGCTTGCTCCTACGCTAAGTTATTTGCTTCAGAAATTTCTTGGTCCAACACGTACAATTGCGCGTGGCTACTTGGACCGCATTTGCAGATCAACTGACCAACACCACCAACAATGAAAAACGTAAAAGCCGTCGGATGCCGAAATTGTCGTTTGGCGGAACACGAACGAAAAGTTTACAAATAAATCGGCAATCGCCAGCAAGCTAAGGAAATTTAGCGTCCGCCTGAGACCTAACCAAGCGGGCGCAATTCTTGTTTCCAACTTGTCCTGATCCTGCAAAGTCAACAAATACAATTGTCAAGATCCGTCTATAGTGGATACTTTCTCAGAGTCATCCTGTAACTTAAAACTAACTCAGCATGGTGCGCTTGGGAAACTTTTCTGCTGACGGTATCCACAACGGCGATGAGCAAGTTATCCTAACCACATACCTGGTCCTCATTTTTCTTTCCTCATCCATCGGAGATTCTATAATCCTTCTCAGCACGATAAAATTCAACTCGATAAAACTTCACCGCGTAATTGTCGTAGTTATTCAACACATGGCGGTTAATGATCTTATACAGACCTTGTTTTTAGTGCTGCCCCAGATTGTCTCCCTGCAAGCAGGAGACTGGATTCTCGGTCTCTTTCTGTGTCACCTATCCGAGCACGTATCGTACGTGTGCAATGTCGTGACGGGCACTCTGACCTGCCTTTTGGTTGGAAGTAAGCTGCTGGTTGTGATTTACCCGCTTAAATCAATTTCTTGGAGAAGTAGATCCGCTCACAAGCTATGTGGTCTGTGTTGGAACTTGGATCCTGGGAATGATAAATCCGCAAGAACTCTCAAACATCTTCCTCACAGGGCACGATTCTGTGTATTTCGACTACTACGATTATACGTGCGACTACGACAGCTTGCATTCTCGGGAACCAAAGTGGTGGAAATGGTTTTGTCGCATTACTGGCGGACTGGGCCTGCTCCTCGTTTCAGTTACCCTGTTGACGACCTCCGTTTTGCTTCTTTTAACTGCAAGTCATGCAGCAGAGAAACGTGGCGAGTGTCTGAGATGGCGGGGAGTCTTGACGGTTGTCATGACAACTGCAATATACTTGGTATCTTGGATGCCCTACTTTGTAGTCAGGACTAGCACTGTTCTTATGTCCGTACAGTACAAAATCGAGATACGTCGAACTGTCAGGTTTCTCCTGTATTTAAACATAATTGCAAACTTTTTTGTGTACACTTTGACAGTGAGGAGCTTCAGGGACTTTCTCAAAACAAAGTTTCTAGGTTCAAAGATTGTTAGGGGCACCGACGGAAGGCAGAAACTAACTTTACGATCTAAACTTTCCAATAGCATTGGCAGGTGTCAGAGGTCACGTACTATGAGCAAAAAATGTAGTTGCAGAGCGGTAGCGACGAAGGTGTGATTTTTTTATCGGAAAGGTGATAATTTTGTTTTTGTCATTTCACGAATAGACCATATATAATTGTTTTATTTGCACTTAAAGAAGCAAGACGTACTACCAATACTACCAGTCGTAAGTAACTCATCACCAATTTGCGCCTTCAAAGTTTTTCAACATCATCAAAAACGTCTTTTATCGTAATTTTACACATGAAAAATTAGCTGATGTAATGCTAGTAATTAATAACTACATCTAGAGACATTTAAACAAGAAATGCAATGGAGTTTGGGACTTTTTCTATTTCTAATATATCGTATATACATTATTTTAAAATACGATATGATTATTACTCCAGCTTTAAGACTTTTTCAATGTGTTTTATCATATATAATGAATCACATTAAAAGAAATCAATTTGCACAGATTTTGTCCTCATTCACTTTCTGTTGAATTTCTCTGCCATTATATTTACAGTTATACATGACCCTCTTTTACGTGTTTTTTTAGCGTTCTCTTGTCATAGATTAAACTCGAAGTTAAAAGGTCTTGCCAATCATCGTACAAGCTGCTAGCCATCTTAAAAAAGATTTGAATTTAATCTTAATTATAGTTATTGCAATTTGAATTGAAATTGAATGCTTACTATATATAAACTTTCACTTTTTACTTTTCATCGATTGTTATAGAATTTATTTTAAGACTTGAACAATTCCAGGTATGAAATGTATTTTCTGAAATTACGATCAACACGAATAAGATGTTTTTTTGGAGGCAGGTCATTACGCCTTTTACCATTTTTTGCCTCTGGTTTCTTCAAATTTCCATAAAACATCTCGCAGATAAACGTGTCAATAAATATCACCAAGTAACTATTGCTTACCTCATCGATGGATTGAGAAGCAGGGCTCAACCACAGGCTTTCGAGTTTTATCGACATCTAATACGGACTAGGTGGTGAATGGGTAGATTCACTGGAGGGTGGGAGACTGGTAGTTGTTTTTTGTGATCCTGACCAGGAACAAACGTTCAGTCTCACACCTGACCACAAGCTCCTTCACCACCGCTCAGCAAAGTGTGTTGGAGAAATCAACAAATTTCCCCGGGTTTAGTCCTTCTTAAATGCGATGACATAAAAACGATTGGATTTGTTTTAAAATTTGAAGTACAAAACAGTACTTTTTGGTTACCAGGTCACCTGAGGGTAAGTTGGAACAGCAGTGCCTGACCCCTTTGTCACGGTTCAAGAGCAGGCCGTGTTTGGGGGACCATTTCGGAATTTCAATTGACGATCACGCGTTGTCGTCCCCGAGGTGAATTTCTTTCAGAACGACCGTAAACTTATTGAAAAACTTGGTCTTATTTTCCGAAGACACATGTGCAGGACAAACAAACCAACTCCACCGATAGAACTGCAGTCATCTGAGCTAGTTGTCAGCTGACAAGAACCTTGGAAGTGTGTGACGGTGGTTGTCAAGACTACTCGCCGTCCTCGCTTGGTTTTGTGACTGGCTCAGTAAATAAGGGACAGTTTCCACTACGATCTACTGATTGTATGTTTTGATGACGGTCCAAATGAACTTCCATCAGAGATACTAGAGGATATTACGAGGTTTCCTCTGATGAAGTATGTTGTGGGCGTAAAAGAAATTACGGAATCGCGGAGGGACAAAACAGAGCAGTTTCTTTGGTCCAGACTAAATATCACTACTAGTTGGGGTCTCACAACCCCCCTTACCCGAGTGCTTTGGCCTTTTGTGAGTCCGATTTTTTCCTAGTGCCTTGCTTTGTGCCTTCTTAGTCTTACTCTTTACTTTTTTACATTTTTTTACAGTTTTTTCAAGGAGTTGGTGTTAATATTTTCTTTATTAGGTGCTGATGATGTAATGAAAGCGTTTCACCTCGTAATGAAGATTTATTAGAATTGTTCTGCCTTTCATTTGATGTCTGATTGTGGGAAATATAAGAATAATTTGATCAGACTAAATATTTTCTCCTAATTATTGACGATGATATGATGGTTTTGTCAACAACACAGCTGGGATTAATGATTGATATTCTTGACACAACAGATGCTACTGTGGTTGATGGACAAATGGTCAATAGAACTAACTTTGCTTCATTCATGAAAGTTGGGTATTTTTGGGGATTGAAAAGAAAAATGGGATTATTTCCCTGCATGACGTGTGACAAAGCAAATCGGACAGTTCCAAATTTTCCAACATGTGTTCAATGTGACTTGAACACAAACGTCTTCATGACCAGAACCAGCCGTTCTATCGGAGGGTGGGATCCTGAATTGTAAGTCTTGGAACAAAAGGATATATTTGTCCGAATGAAAGCAGCTTGATATAAAGTGGCAGTGTGTAGACAGATCGAGGTAAAACACGATCCCCAAATGAAGGGATTGGAAGACTTGAATGAAGAATACCTGGCAAAAAGGAGGGATAAATATTTTAGGTACATAAATCTGTTCCTTAACAGATATAAAATTGGGACAGTCTTTTTTTACTACAAACAGGAGGTTAATGATGAAGGAGAAGTTTTGTTTTTGAATAAAAGAAAAGGAAGATCGATTTTAACGTTGTGGAATCTTTGAATAAGCTATATTCTGGTTTGTTGCGGGCAGCACTGAGCACATAGACCTCTGGAATAGAAGTTCAATACTCTCTGCAGTCTCAGCTCTGCGCCTCTCACCTGATCTAACTCCAAGTTTTACTTCAAGTTTTTATAGTTTTTACACCCTCAAGATTGCTGAATGTTGGGGTCAAATAAGACAATTTTCTTAAATTTGTGATTTTGCGACTGGTGACCATCTTTTGAACCGCTTTTGAAAAAAAAGAAGTTTATTCAAGACACATAACATTAGACAACTGCATACAAAAAAGATCAATTTAGAAACGGTTCATCACGTCTTGAAGTCGGTGCGAACAAAATTTGTCCAATACTTAATACTTATATTCAAAATCCCACTGCTGTGACTTATCTCCGTCTCTACATTCTGTCATGACAACTTTCCCTTTACTAGCGTCCCCAGTAACACACCTCTTACCATAATCCTGAACGATTTTCTTAGTCGCGGGATCATATTTGAAACCCTGGGCCCCACCTTGATCATGGCAAATGTGAAACTGTAACTCCTCTGAAAATCCACTGTCGCAACAAAAGTTGAGACCCATCAGTTTGTTGTCCTTCGTGAGCATCATGAACCGGTTTGAGTTTGAGTTCCTCCCTCCACTTTCGTTGCAGGAGCCCAAAAAGAGAACCCCACCCTGCCTGAGGTCCCCACCTCGAGTGTCCATACAGCGACCCTCTCCGGTTTTAAACTCTCCTGCTCCCACCAAGTCTCTTTGTAGGGGAAGCTCGGGATAAACGTTCTTGATGAACCAGGCGTAACTCTTACAGTTCAACCTTTCTCTTAGTGCTTTTCTTTCTGACAAGTCACCGACATCTACGTCAGCAAAATGAGGTCTTATTTTGAAGAAAAAGTCGAGCTCCTCGTCAAACCAAACTCTGGCTGTTCTGATATAGTTTTTAGAAACAACGTCTCCGTTGTTCCCCATAAAGTCGTAAGGATGAGAAGGTCTGAAGATGTGGCCGACTTTGGAGCAGGGCACGAAATGCATTGATCCCCCACACATCCATACCCGGAAGGAAAGTTCCATGTTCTCCCCTCCCCAGACTCCCATTCCCTCGTCATATTCACCCAATTCTTTAAAGTATTCCCTGAAGTAAAATCAAACGTGTTTAGCAAACAAAATATGAAACAGATCGAATACATAGCTTTATCCTTAAACCGAGAAAAGTTTGCTATCATTTTGTCAACTTACCTGTTCATGGCGAAAAGGCCTCCTGCCATGCTGGCAGTTCGTAGATTTGCAGTGATGGGGTAGGGATCCTCCTTCTGCCTCCTCTCTTTTTCTCTCTTTGGAATGGGAGCCCACAACATGTTCATCAGCCAGTTAACACCCCCAATAACCCAAATCGTGTCAGCTCCAGAATATTCTAGGGTTTCCCAATTGATAACATCCAAAGAAGGCATCGTGACTGCAGTTCTATCTTTAGCGATGGGTTCCAACAAAGGTTCCAGCCAGCCTGGTGTCGGCTCACAGTGAGCGTCCAAGAAGAGAAGAACTTCTCCCCTAGCTTCCCGAGAAGAGTAAAGTCTAGCTCGGACCAGACCTCCCCGTTCTGGGGCTCGAACAAGTCTGATCTTGGGGTACGGTGCTATGTGTCGTTCAAGGGGAGCTTTTAGTTCGTCGTTAGTACTGCAATCATCATAAAGGAGGATCTCGTGGATCAGACGAGGTGCAGACCTGAAAAAGATCAGATTGATTATCTACTCAAGCAGGCTTTTGTAGAGAAAAAGGTTTAACAACTACTTAGAAGGCAGCAAATTTGTGATAAGATTTATATAATGTGCGATCGATCAGATTTAAGATGCACCTTAAAAATTGCTGCAAACTTTACGTTCACCTACTCTTTTAGCACGGTAAAGGCGGTTCTCAAAATGACACTCAAAGCCTCGTTATAGAACACTAAAACTACACTGGCAGCAGGAAGGTTTTTAAGGAAGAGTCTCTCGCTACAGGTAGGATGCCTGCCGTCTGCTGTGTCCCTGTTTAGGGCTGTTCGGTCGCTCAAGTACTTGTTCATCTTCCAATCTTTCTTTAAAGACTCCTGTGTTATGACGACATGAGTTGATATTTTGTCATAATTAAGGACTAAACAGGTTTCTAGATGAACTTAGGGGTCCTTCACATATGACGTCAGCAAATTTTCGGTAATTTTTACCCCCCTCCCCCCCTTCCGTCATCATTCATCATCATGACAAAACCCCCCCCCCCCTTAATGTCAGAGGTAAATTAACATAATGACATCATCACAGTCAGAACCCCCCCCCCCCTACTTCATGTCAAAAAACTTGATTTTTGGTCTTTAATTTGCAGTCATTTTTGAAATCTTTTATATTATGTCAGTGAAAACTCAGTATTTCACCAGATTTCTGAATCAGAACTTTTACTTGAAAATTTTCCTTTTGATTTTGTAAAATTTTGATAAAAATTTTCAAAAGAAATCAAAAATTTTC
>JH154722.1:26260-59323 GCA_000226015.1 Mnemiopsis leidyi | reverse complement strand
TCAAATAACCGTGTTTAGTCATTAACTACTGATTATAATTATGCTACTTAGTTTGTCTCAAAATGATTGTCATCTGTAGTTTATCAGTAAAAGCAAAGGATTTAGCCAAAAATGAAGACTTGTACGATAATTTTTGGTCGATTTTGAGTTAAAACCAACCTTACGATCTTATCAGTGTCTTAAGAGATGAACTCTTGGTTAAATTTTAAAGTGCTGCCTTTATCCACTGCTGAACGTTATGCAAATGTTCAAAATTGCCATTTCCGATCTTACGATTATACCGGCTTCAAACTTGGAAAGTCCCCTACGCAACTGCATACTGAACTTGTACAAGTGTTTGGAGAAGCATCCACGCCTAGTCTGAGGTCTGTGCAACGTTGGGTAGCCTCCATTAGGGACGATTCTTTTACCTTCAGTAAGAGTACGGCTACAGGGCGGCCTAGGTCAGTTAGGTCACTCGTGTTGGTGAAGAAAGTCGATTACCTGATTACTAAGGACCCAAGACTATCGATAAGGGATGTAGCATCATTAGTAAAGGTCGATAAAAGTGCTGTTCACCGGATAGTGACGAAAGATTTGGAAATGAAAATTGTGTGCTCAGTATGGGTTCCTGCGGCACTTTCTGAAAAAAACAAACAGGACAGGATTTCATGCTGTAGGGGTATATTGCATGCTGTCAGTGAAGACAAGAGTGCAGTTTACGTGTTGAAGACGATTTTTGTTCACCAGATTGCAGGAGCACTGCAGAGGGATCGATTATGCAGACGGAGGCGAGTTGTATTTGGACGTTCAGCGGTTTTCTCGGCGACTACTAGAAACACTATTGAAAAGAGAACTTAGCAAGCTATTACAACATTGTCGCGATGTAATTGAACACCAGGGGGATTATGTTGTATAATTATCTATTCAATTTCTCATTTCAAAGTAAATTGTAGTTTTACTGATCAAGTGACAATCATTTTGAGACAAACCAAGTATTATACAACTAATTTAAGAATGAATACAAACGTATCTGTTCGAAATCATTTCGAGTAAAAAGTTCCCTAAAAGATTGAATTTCTTTGTCATACAGAAGAATAGATTTCAAATCATTAATGTGGAGGGTTATGGTTGTAATATTTTGGACAGAACAGGTGTTCACAGACAAGATACTTGGTGTGCCTCATAAATGTTATTTATGCAGTGAAGATGAAGTTGACTTGCAAAACCAAAATAATTTAACAATATGGCCTCTCTGTTGTGCAAATAAAAGTGGTAACGCCCTTATGGCTTGTATACCCTTGTTTTCAATTGATTTTCTAATAGCTGCCGGAGTTACCACTGAACATCCTTTTTTGGTAAATTCTGCTCAAATAATGAACCCCGCAATACTGCTACCATCCAATCAACAATCATACACATTAGGATATGGATCTTAGAGGGTCTGCTAAAATGTATGGATGTCTGTTTTCCCCATATAATCTTGTTTTTTGAGATCCATTGCTGCAATGCACTCTAATCAAAAAATGGCATCAATATCAGGTTTACTGCACTTCTATCATCAATTAGCAGTGATGCTACAACTCTAGTCGACTATATTAGGTTCCTTGCTAATACAGTCATCCGATTTACCGGGCCCCGATTTACCGGATCCCCCGATTTACTGCGCCTAATTCCTTTCCCCTGAAATTTGAGCTAACATTTTTTTTTCAATTTTTTTGTCATTGGGACAATGTTAAATAAGTAAAAAGTGTTAGTCCGACTGTATTAAATAGTTTTGACGAAAAATTTAACAGTTGCCTTGAAAATAGACACATAAGACCGCATATAGACTTTTAAGAGACAATTTAGACCCAATGAGGGCCCCAAATGGCACTCCCCTGATTTACCGGGTCCCCCGATTTACCGTGCATTTTTGCTTCCCCTGAAAAGCCCGGTTAATTGGGGGATGACTGTAGTTTGTAAACTCATGCAAACAATGCAGGAGGTCTAACTGACCTGAGACCCCAAGTTCCCGCATCTTTACCTAAGGTAAAACATCTGCCCATAATGAGAGCTACATTACATTCTTAAGACTTCTAAGTCTGTGATGTGGTTCCTTTAAACACAGGCTTCCTTTGTGTTTTAGGATCCCATTTCTAAAGTATGAAGCCAGTGTAGTTGATGTAAAATTGAAAGTGGAAATTACAAAACACCAGACTTCCAGCACACTCAATAATCTACAAAGTAGCGGACCTGTTACGGTACTGATAGAAAATTAAGGTTGTCTTTAATAAAGAATAATAAAGAAATATAATAATAAAGAACGGCTGAAAATTATCATACAAGCATTGGTTTTAATTCAGTTAAACGTTTGCTCCCTTATAAATAGGAAGATAAAATAATTTATGAGGCACACTAAGTATGATATACAATTTTTCTTTGACCATGTGACAAGCTCAAATAAATGACCTAGTTTTTTTGGTTCTATCATTAACACTGACCTGTGTTTGCTGGATAAAGTTCTCCAAGAGGAAAGCGTGAAATATTCCTGTCTTCGCCATCTCCCTTTTCCCCAGCTATCATCTTTTCAATAAGAGGATTCTCTCTACCAAGCTTGAACACTCTTAAATGGTTAATATCACATAAAATGATTTTGCTTTGTTTGAATATGCTTTTTTGGTTTGGATACATTTTTGGTCCATGCTGTAGTTGATACATTGGTTAAAAATTATTATTATTTAATTAGTTGAATTTTTGAAGAATTTACCTTGCAAACACCATATACTTGGTTGATCCGTCATTTCCTCTGTAGCTTGTCACTAGATGTGTCTCAGCTGCATAAGCCCTGCCCATTATCAAGTGTTCTGAGCCTTGGGTTTCTGATTTTCCCCAATGGAGATGGAGTTGAACCAGAGTCACCCTTCTGTTACCCATCCATGGAACTGTGGCTTCAGTTTTCTCATCATCCACTGCATACTTAGCTGTGCTGGGGTCATTAGAATTTGTCTGAAAAGTTTAATATGCTGCTAGCTTTATATTGTTGAAAACATTCTGTACAGTTAAATGTCTATGCATGGATTTGTTAAGATAATACAAGATAAAGAAAAAGACATCACAGAACTGACACTATACCTTTTACAATCAACCATAAGTGCTTAACATACCATCATGAAGAAGTAATTTGGTAGATCAAGAAAGTTTCCTTCAACAAATCGTTTTGAAAAGGGAGCTGGAACATTTATGGGAGACTGTGCTCGTCCAGTTGTGCACACTCCTCCCCTGTGGGGCAACTTTCATTAACATTTTTAATTATTTGAGAACAAGACAGAAAACTTTAAAGTCAAAAATTTATTGCCCAACAAATACATTCACACTACTATGTACTTACTTGTATCATTTGTACTTTATTATTTTATTGGCAACTACAGTAATTGACACATTGCTTCTTTTTCTTGATTTCTTACCATTGGTCTTGTTCATTGTAGTTGACTTGACTTTCACTGTCTGAGGCTGCTGCCAATGTCCAAAATACCGCAAACAAAATCATAATCTTGTTTTGCTAATAAAGTAATAAGGGGGAGGTGGGAAGTTGGGGTGGCCTAAGATTTTCTCCATAACTGCTACACCCTGGTATTTGCCCCACAGCTGAAGGTCAAAAGAATTGACCATGGCCACTGATATCCCTAGATTCTCCCTATGGGCATGGTCAAATTTTGACTCCAAGTTATAGTTATTCTTCCATCACAATAAAATAGAACTAAGTTTTATTTTCAACCATGGTAATAGTTGAGATTCGGTGATGGTTTCAATGATAAATTTTCACCAATTGACCATAGTCAGGGTCAAAATTTTAACCATTTGATGTGGCACCCTAACTTAAGCCAAATGATTAAACAATTTTGGTCGCCTTACCCTTCCCCGATTAAACTGATGATGTTTTTGCACATAAATATATGCAATAGATATTGGCCAAGAATGTCAATTTTTGCCAGTTTTTACTTTTTTCAAGTTTAGTGTTTTATGTCTTGAAGTCAGTCTGAGATCTGTGTCGGAATAGAAAGCAAAACCTAATATATACAAACAAATTTGTAGCCTCAACTAATCATTCGAATTTCTGTAAATCCCATTTAGTAACACAAGAAAATATTAAGGAAACACCCACTGTCTTTCGATAAACGAATAGAGCATAGAACTTAAGGAGCAAGAGAAACTTGTAGGAAATTGCATTTGAGCATCTCACTAGTCTCGACATACTTGGTCAACCTTTAGCAATGGTCAGATGTGGAAGGCCTTCATTCACACTGTTGAAATCCGTCAAAGACTAATCTCATCAAGTTACAAGAATAGAGATTTTGCCAACCATTTGATAGAATTCTGACTGCCCTTTAACTAAACGTTTCTTTTCAGCACAGCTGTTCATTTCGCAAAAGAGGTGCAACAATAAAATGAAGAAACTTCAAAAACAGTTGGATATCAATCCTTTGCCCCAAGTCTGCACATGTACATGTACAGATCAGATCAATGGAGGTGACAAAATCGCGATATCTAGCAATTAATCGCGATTTTTTGTGAGATTGCCATTTCGCCTCTAACATTCTGATCCCGGGATAGGTACCAGCTTGCCAACTTGTCAGTTGACCAAATATTACAAAAGTTAGACATTCGTTTCAAATTAAAAGCCGTTGCTGAATGCTGTATTCCCAAACATAAATATGACAATTTTTGAAAATCTGAAAGTGGACTTTCATGTTTGGCTTTAATGTAAGTTCGGTTTCCCGTTCTTGTAATTCATGTTGAAAGCACCCAAAAGAATACAGCTGTTGATACAAGAACATGTAGATACAAGAACATGTAGACAATTTTACAAATAATTGCAGTATTATAATTTACCAGTCTCAGTTGCAGTAATACTTTACCTTACGCAACCGTTTTTGCTCTTCTAATAAACCTCAATGGATTTTTCTGTGGATTTGTCTCACACTACAATCGAATAGAACATAAATTTAAAGAAATGTGGACACTAATAAAAATGTGGATACTGTTTTGACACATTCAGAAATCAGACAGACTGTCTAGGGACACTGAAGAACGGACCACTCAAGATTTTACTAGCTAGCAAGGTGAAACTGTTGGATCTGTATATCAGCGGTTTTCAAATGTGATCAACTTAAACGGAATAGATAGAGCTGTAGAAACAATTAATAACCTATCAATAAGATCACATGGGGTCGGTTAAACAATAGTAAACAAATAAAGAGATGAAAACTTGGGCAGACATAACGACCTAATATTGCGTGTAATAAATGCAGTTTAATCAAGTCAGCATTTTCATCGGCATCTTAACGGGGCCCAGGTCCTGTAGACTGTTCAAATGACAACAAAAATGCGTAATTAGAGTGGCATGCAGAGAAAATAGAAACTTAAAAACGAAGTAATTGCAAGGCCTTGTTTAATTGTTACCAATGCCTCCACACGTATAAGTGAACCATCTTACTGAAGATCTGAAATCAGTTTTAATTTGCCAATTCATAATACTTTAATTCCGTGAGGATTTGTGACTTGTTCGAGCTGCTTTACTTTTCATGTTGAAAGGATGATTGTAATTCAATTAATTCTGTGAGGATCTGTGACTTATTCGAGCTGCTTTACTTTTCATGTTGAAAGGCTAAAATATGTTATCAAAATCAACTTTACCAGTTTTGCTCTAATCAACTCTTTAGGATATAATTGATTACTTATTAAAGCTACCATAACATTTAGCGACAAACGTTTACATACATTGATGTAGCGGGTATCAGAGTTATAGATAGTAGCAAGGATACAGCAACTGGAGACATCTCACAATTTTTGATTATTAGATTAATACAATTCTATTTTAGGCAAAAGTGTCATATAGTTTGGTGAGTGGGGCATTTGGCACCAATGGATCCACTCAATGGAACAAATGGATGTTCCAATGGCGCCAATGAGGTCAGTGGTGCCAATGGTGGTCCCCATCGCCATTGGCGCCAATGGATGTGTTCCATTGGGGACAATGGTGATCGTCATTCGCGATCACCTATAATGGATTATTTATAATGGATCCATTGGAACCACTCGATGGCGATACCTTTTTCACGATCACTACTCAGATTGAATGGATCATTTGGAATTCCAATGGCGAAAACGATTCCAATGGCGACAATGGTTTCAATGGCATCAATGGTACCAGCAAGGGTACCAATGGTGACGATGGTACAAATGGTGACAATGGTAGCAATGGCGACAATGAAAACAACGCTGCTGACAAATCGGAGTATTTCCTGATTATCGCCATTGTCGCAATTGATGCCACTGTCATTATTGGCGCCACTTTCGTCAATGCCGATTAATCGGCATAATTATGTCATGATTATCGCAATTGGCGCCACTGTCGCCATAGTCACCATTGGTTCCATTGTCGCCATTGGTACCATTGACGAGATTATATCCGTCTACCGTTCAGTTTTGAGCTGCGAGGGTCGGATATCACTGCTTCAATTGATACCATTGTCGCCATTGGCACCACTGTCGCCATTGGTGCCACCGTCACCATTGGCAGCACCGTCAGTATACTTATTTCCTGATTATCACCAATGGTGCCATTATTGCCGGTGTCGCCATTGGTTTCATTGTCGTCCATTGTTGTACCATTGTTGCCATTGGTACCATTGTCGCCATTGGTACCATTGTCGCCATTGGTACCATTGTCGCCATTGTCGCCATTGGCGCCAATGTCGCCATTGTCGGTACCATTGTCGCCATTGGTATCGTTGTCGCCATTGGTACCATTGTCGCCATTGTAATTCCAAATGATCCACTCACTTTGAGTGGTGATCGTGAAAAAGGTATTGCCATCGAGTGGTTCCAATGAATCCATTTTAAATTATCCAATGGTCGCCAATGACGATCACCATTGTCGCCAATGCAATGGGACCACCATTGGCACCACTGACCTCATCGCCATTGGCCCCATTGGAACATCCATATTTTCCATTGAGTGGATCCATTGGCGCCAATGGTGCCAATTGCCCCACTCACCAAACTATATGACCCTTTTGCCCAATTTTACAAATAGTTGCAGTATTATAATTTACCAGTCTCAGTTGCAGTAATACTTTACCTTACGCAACCGTTTTTGCTCTTCTAATATAACCCAAATGAATTTTTTGTGGATTTGTCTCACACTACAATTAAATAGGACATAAATTTAAAGAAATGTGGATACTGTTTTGAGACATTCAGAAATCATTCAGACTGTCTAGGGACACTGAAGAAAGGACCACTCAAGATTTTACTAGCTAGCAAGGTGAAACTGTTGGATCTGTATATCAGCGGTTTTCAAATGTGATCAACTTAAACGGAATAGATAGAGCTGTAGAAACAATTAATAACCTATCAATAAGATCACATGGGGTCGGTTAAACAATAGTAAACAAATAAAGAGATGAAAACTTCAAGGGCAGACATGTCGACCTAATATTACGTGTAATAAATGCAGTTTAATCAAGTCAGCATTTTCATCAGCAACTTAACGGGGCCCAGGTCCTGGAGACTGTTCAAATGACAACAAAAATGCGAAATTAGAGTGGCATGCAGAGAAAAAAGAAACTTAATAACTAATAAAGTAATAAGGCATGCCAATAAAAAACGTAGTAATTGCAAGTCCTTGTTTAATTGTTACCTATGCTTACACACGTATAAGTGAACCATCTTACTGAAAATCTGAAATAAGTTTTATTTTGCCAATTCATAGTTCTTTAATTTTGTGAGAATCCGTGACTTATTCGAGCTGCTCTACTTTTCATGTTGAAAGGCTAATGTTGAAAGTTAATTTGATTAATTCTGTGAGGATCTGTGACTTATTCGAGCTGCTTTACTTATCATGTTGAAAGGCTAAAATAGGTTAAAATAAAGTTTACCAGTTTTTCTGTAATCAACTCTTTAAGATATAATTCATAACTTAATAAAGCTACCATAGCATTTGGCGACAAATGTTTACATACAATGATGCAGCGGGTATCATAGTAGCAAGGACCCAGGCCGTAGGAGGAAAACTATAGACAAAGTGCCTTAATACTTCGTCTTAGACAATCTGACCTTAATCCTTACTTTACCCGATCTAAATTTCGGACCAGATTGAAAAGAACTTGAAACTTCCAATTTTCAAACTGATTGGACCAAAGGGCACAAACTGATAAGTCGTAAGAAGTTAGGGGAGGTGGTGTAAAAAGACTTGACCATAGACTGAACAACAGTCGACGCTACAATTACAAAGACCAGGTGAAACTGAAAGGTAGAAACGCATGCAGACTTTATGGCGGCAACTTCGCGCCAAGAACTCTGCTGATTGCTGCGTGTTCCTAAAACTCTACACATCGTGAATGTGGGCGACACAGTGTTGCAAGCGAGTAACGTCCTTTCTAGATGACTTATTTCCTGCTGTTGTAAATATGTCCGCGTTTCCCCATATATTTTGTTCAGCACATTGGAGTAATGATCATTTTAGTTCGTTGCTATTTATGCTACAACAATCTACACAGACACCAATATTGTTGGTTTTCCGCTACTTTTTTGCTAGCTACCAACTATTTCCACTAGCCACCAACTTTCTTGTTAGGCACGCCTTTTCGCTTATTCCCGTGACTAATTTATAGCTGTCCACTATTTTCCACAAGCTTTAGCCAGATTAATTAGCCTACCTTAATCCGGCCACACGAAGTACAGACCTGTGGACGTGACTAGCTCCTGAACATTGTTCTTACTGTGCGCCGCGCATCACGCAATTACAATTTATATTATCCCTTACTTCATTTAAATTACTTTACATAGGAGCAGCCCCACAATCTCGTTCACGTGGTTACTATTGTCTTGCAGAGTTTAACGCATACAGGCTTTCGTCACACCGGACACCACGAAATTGACCTACCTACCTACCCACCCGACCCCACCCTAAAATTCGACCACATTAAACCATCTACTTAACTTTTTTGCCTTTGGCAAAAAAGTATTAGAGATGGAAAAAGTTCTTTACCAATAAAGCAATCAAATCATTCAATATCCTGGCAGTAACTGTAACTTTTATCGGTTGTGTCACCACTCACCCGGTGAGGCTTCAATGTAATTTCCATCTCCTCTTGGTGACCAATTCTCTACGTTCTGGCTGTCCCTTAAACAAAAAGAAAATGAATATGTTTTCTCCATCTAGATGGGTTAAGGTCAATACACAGTTTAGACACCCCTGGCTCTTGATTCATCAACAATGACCACTCATAGCATAACAAGCATTGTTGTTAATGCTAAAAGCACCCTCATTTCCAAATATGATTTCTTCTTTCCTTTTCTGTGCACTTAACTCTAGTAAAATGGAATGATCAGTGCCATATTGCAAGCTGATTATGTAACATTATTTTATCAACGAGGGGGTGGAGCTTGGAGTTAAGAGGCCAAATAAAAGAACCTCAAAGAGCACATTATCCAAGCACAAAAATGACCGAAATACTTAGAAAATGGATGGGTTTTAGAGTAACTGCTCATTCGGGGAATTGGTACGTTAAGTTAATCGAAATCGGTGTTCATTTTTTAGTAACGTGATCGCATACTGTTAGTACTTTTGTTTGGCTTACGACATTCCTAAATTATTTCTATAATATCGTGTCTATAGAATATTCGAGGATTAACTTTTTAAAGTTTTAACAGGACTTCCAAGTTTTAAAATAGACATTTCAGCATTGGCAGCAGTTAACTCGTTGATTAAAATTCCTTTTGTTTTTTTAAACGACAAAATAGGTAAACGTTTGCTTCATAGAACAGGTCATGCATCTGCCCAGTAAATTTCTGTGATTTTGACAGGAAAATTTCTACAAATAACTAAATTAGGCTGTTTTGCAACCCAAAAAGGGCCTGATGAACTGATGCTACAGCATAATTTAATATCTGTCCAGTATTAGATCAACATTTCTCCAAAATTAAACCTATTTCTTTGGTTTTTCTACAGATAATGAATATTTTTTCATCTATCATTATCAAGGTGCACCAGGAAATAATAATAAAAGAATAAAGAAAGTGGCTTATCACTGCCCTAAAATATAAAATGATCATTGAAATAAGCGAAGCTGGCCAGTCATTGTATTTAAACATTTTTCGACATACTTGGTTACTTTTACACAATGGTCAGCTGTGCCAAGGTAAGAAGCAGTTCAATCTTTCAAGTTAATGAAGAAGGTCCTAGAGAGTAATCTCATCAAGTTGAATGAATGGCGTTTTCGTCGACCTCTTGATAGAATTACGGCCTAACGTTAAGCCCAATGATTTTCTTTTTGACACAGCTGTTCATTTTTATTCGAATGGTTTGGCAAAAAGGCCAATTTAGCGATACGCCTCTTTATTTCCAACAAAAGAAGCACAGATATCAGAAAGCGGAAAGCTTACTTGAACAGTTAGATAGCATTATTTTTAGTAATTTATCAGTGATCACTGATTACAGTGAGCAGAGTTTGTATAATATGTTGACATGTAGGTGTGGATAGTTGGTGAATGCATAGGTATCTTTAGGAGACTGTAGGGGATGTGTTGGTGACTGTAGGCACTAGATGTGACCTCTAAGATTGAATGAGCAAAATGAATAGGCAACCTAGATGGGTGTAAGTCTGGTAATGAAAGGATCAGTTTTGGTGATTTGGAATTCAGTTACTCCATGCTTGAAATCTGCAAATCAGGGGTACTCTGGTTACTTTACATTTTATTTGAAATATTGCCTCTTGACCAAATAATTTATTCTCTTGAGTACAATTTAATTGAAAAATTTTATAAAATTTAATTGAATGATTCTCTTTAGCAAAGTAGTAAACGGTAACACATGTTATGCCCCACAAAGTATCGCCGGAAGATCTTAATGATGACTTCAGTCGACATGAGAAACTTGTAGAAATCAGAAAAAGAAGAAATGTTGTCGTTTTTGAGAGGTAAGATTTTGATTTTCGTTTCGTTTTCGAATTATTTCCAATATTGATATTATCAAATTATCAAAATAGAGATAGAATAGTGTCGGCTACCTTATAAATTAGAATCTTTAAAACTAAGCTGGCCCCTATCCCCACTCACAAATTTAGATCAGCAAACATCTATCCCAGATCTCCTGAGAACTACAACTCGACTACTCTGTTCTTCTATCACGGCGCAGGGGGCACATACAAGCAGTTTAAAAGTCAGATAACCTTCCTGCTAGGGCAGGGATATAGGGTCGTCACATGTGATATGTTCGCGCACGGCAAGAGCAGATGTCGCGTCCGCCCCGAGAATTATATGTTCACGTTTGAGCAGTACTGCTACGATGCTTTGAAGCTGTTTGACAGATACTGTCTGAACGATCAGAACGTTCTTATCGGACATTCTTACGGAACCAGGTATCCCATTGATATTCTTACTTCACGGTGTCATGAAAATTGTGCAAGATGTATATTTCTATTTACACTCATATACGAAACATACAACGTATACACCAAACCATATACATTATACATATACTGTATACCAACACTGTATACATCAAGGTTTTATACGCTGGCTATATAAGAATAAGAAGAATTCGCTGAAAATCGCACCTATTTTCCCTGAAAACCTACAACTCTAATTTGACATGCTAAAATTCAGTCTGTGTACACTGGTGTGTAACGAACGGAAGTGCAGAGTCAAGAAGCTGATCTTGTTGAGTGGGGGAGGTCCTTATGCTCTGGCTCCTGAGAACTATTCCCTGTTTTCCCTTCCCGCATCTCTACTTTCCTGTTTCAAACCTCTCATTCTCAAGGTTTTCAAAGAGGTGAGCACCTTTTAAAATTGACTTCTTCATGAGTGCCTTTCGTAATGTATAAAAATCAACAAAATTGTACCTTGTTTCTTATTCGGTTGCAACTTGTGGCAGCAGCACCTAGACATTTTTCATATTTGAAAATATTTACTCCCTCCGAGATGTAAAATTTATTGATTCGAGATAACATAATTTACAATAATTATTAGTTATGGGGCGTTTTGACATCTTCTGCCACGTCAGACAGGAAGTAAATAAGAATTTAGAATTTATTATCTTGGAGCTTTGACAGAAATGTGAAACCAATTTTTGAAATTAAATGAAAATTGTATTAATGTCAGGACGTCAGTAAATTGAATAAAACATGCCCCCACAAACTCACTGCTCACACACACACACAAACCTCAATTCTTAATAATAAGTTGATATTTTCTATTCCTTGAAACAGTAGATTTTGTCTTTAAGCTTATCATCATTGACTTAAGGATAGGTATCAAAGTACTAGATAATGATGAGTTGAGAAACACAGACATCCAGCTGTTTCATTTCCACTAACGAACAGTGACTTGCAGCTTTTAAGCCATTTAAGTCTACCTTCTTTTCTTATAATGACAGCCAGAATTCTACTTCAAATTCGCTATTACAATTAAATTGTAACTTGATCAACTGGCTAGTATTCCAATTTTTCAAACTAGGCTCCCATGTTTCACTTATTATAAGATTGATTTTAGAATTGAGGATTGACAAATGCATGCTAAAAAGTTGTGCTGAAAAGTTGTGCTGACTTGATACAGCATATACATATAGCACATTTAAGATGCATAATTCATAGCATCTGGTTGCAGGGAAACGGAGAAGAAGTATAAACTTTAGCGTTATTACAAGAAGTAACGAATGCATTCGTTACTTCTTGTAATAACGCTAAAGTTCATAGCATCTTTACCCTTTAACGAATATCAGATATAACAATACCGATGATTTAACAACACTACAGTAGCACAAGTACGGTTCAAATAGCTCCGATTATCAGGGCGTCTACCCAGTCAAATTCTTGAGAACTCCCATCGACATACACTAAAGCCATGATACAACACGCCCTGATCACTATCTAGTGCGGTTTATCGTCTACAACAATGATTTATCGCTTACCCATTTCCTTCCCATGTCTACAGATCGAGTGTACTTACCAAGTGTATCTGTATCAAAACTGACACAGTGTATGTCTGCTATTTTACACAAAAATATTTTACACAATCTACACAGTAGATAAGATCTTTAGTCTGTACTAGTAGTAACTAGTGTACCAATCAGTATAAGTGTGCAGGTGTCATGGTAGTTAACTGTCTTATATTTAGACTTACATATAATGTTTGTACTTTACGAATTACGGCCTTTATACGGTACATCCAACTCCAATGGTAAGGGGACTTACCCAAATATCCGACTATAGGTTGCTGTAGTTGTTAACATCGTGGATGCTGTTACTTTTGGTTGCCCCCCACCCATGTTCAGTTCAAGTTGCTGACCACACCCCCTTCAGGCGTGTTTCCACTCCCCGGTAAAAAGATCATCTGTCCCCAACTCTGAGCTGCTGAGTATCGAGATAGAGAACCTTCGTCAAGTGATGAGGGGACAGAAGTGGGACGAGGGGGACGAGGCTTACCACGCCCTAATCTCCTGCCCCGTGTTGTTGCTCGTGGGGAGGCACGATAAGTTCATACCTCTCGCTGACGAGATGACTATGAACCTTGTCATATCACAGTAAGTCCTGTTTATAAATCATACTATTTATACGCTAATACATCATCTCGAATCAAAAGAAGCGATCAAAAGAGCCAATCTAGCTAGGGTCTTATTCCTACTCTCCAATTTTTGGTTCAGATAGTAAATAAGATTTTAATTTCTTCCATGGATTTCTAAATATTTTATTTTCGTACTAGAATTTAAATAGTTTATCACTATATACTTTTATAAAATCATTATTGCATCATACAATATCGTGTTATATGTTTACGTTTTGTCATATCATAAAGTCAGCTGGTTACATGTCATAGTCAGATCATTTTTTTCCTATAATCATGTGTCTGAGCCATATATCTGACTTAGTAAATATGTATATGTTTGCATACAGATTCGTCATAATAATATGTTTCTGTGAAACAGAGCTTATTATGCTTCAGTTTGAGTTTCTATGGTGACATAAATTCACTACACACCAAACATGTAATTTGATCGATTGAAGAAGTCTTGCAACTTTATTTACTAAGAGTGTATTGTAAAATAATTTTTGGTAAATAACAGTGAAGCAGTCACACCAATATCATAAAGCATTGTTTTCGGAGTTTATAAAGTAAGCTGCCTTAAAAATCTAATGGAAAAATGTTTGTATTTCATCTCAAAACATAACGAAGACGATATTCAATAGGTTTATTAAGAATACTGTAGCTCTCTAATTTTTATCGACATTCAATAAAGAACCAGAAACCAGAAGGCAAGTGAAATCGGCTCGTTTTTTAACGTGTGGTTCATTTAGTGGGCATCTTGCTCAACAACAATACGTATGTATGTAAGTTTTTGTACGTTTTCTATCGTTCTGTAATCTGTAATCACCTGATCGGTAGCCAGTGGCAACAATCTTTTGTCCTACAAAGTTCCGGAAAATTGCTTAATAGATTTCTTGATACCCGTGTGATTCATACGAAGTTCTGCTATATTCTCGTGATGAAAGAGTAACGATAGCTCCCCTCTCATAATGACCTCTGATTTATTCATTATAACAACCAGTACCTTTGAGAAACCTTCATATAACTTGAATTCAAATTGTTAAAGTTTCAGGGTTGCATCTATCCCTTAAGAAACGATTTTTCTGTCAGTTTGGTGTTTGAAGGTTTTACAGCAAGCTATGTCGAGAATAATTTCAGGCCTAAACTTTACCAGTAATCAGAGATGTTAAATAATATGTTAAAAACTGTTTTAACGTTATTTAACTTAAAAGCTATTTGTTCGTGGTTCAGAAAAGAAAGGAAACAGTAATAAAAGAACCGATTTAAAAATACCGAATGATTGCAAAAAGTCTTTATTCTTCACAAGTCTGCCCTTGTTGTCATATTTGGAATAATCGCTCCGAATAAATGATGCCATGCCTCTTGAACAGCAATTCGAGAGAATTTTGTGATAGTTTGACATTTAAAACTATTTTAATTGGCTCTCGGTCAACTATCCACTGCTTTTCGCTGATATCAGGACATTAAATATTTAAATGAAATAACTATTTTGATGTTACTGCTCCAAACGGTGGTTGCTTTGTAAGGTAACTTTAAAAACAAAATTGTTCGAGACGATATAAACTCTTTTCTATGCAGGTCAGTACTGCACATTTTAGAGGGTGGACACATGCTGCCTATTGACTGTGCTGACGAAGTGAATGAGATTATCGCATCATTTCTTTCTAACGATGCGGACGTACATTGCAAGTTACACAGCAAGACTATTTTCAAGGTTGGCGATTTTTAAGAAACATTCGAGTTTTCTGTGTGCCTATTATCCTCCTTAAAAGCTTAAACTTTTAACTGCATATTACCAGTTTTAAGGAATTTAAAAACAATGAATTGTAGTCAGGAAGCTTTTCACGCCTTAAATCTCATTACAGTCAAATTCAGGACAATGCGACCCTGATACAGGCCATGAAACATATTTTATTTCAGAAGCCCAAATGAGAAGTGACATGACAGATTTCCGGAGTCAAGAACGATAACTCCTTTTCGCGGGTATCACTCGGCACGGACTGTCAAGTCAAATGTAAGGATTTGTCAAGGAGCGATCATCGATACGATTCCACTAATTGCTACGTTTAATAAGGATTGCGCTATGGCGCCAAAAGAAGCTGATCTATTAGCGAGCACGATAAGGTTTCTACACTTGTGTTGACGCGTACGCCAAGCTATTTTCTCATAGACATGGAAGCGCACTATGGTAAATCATTGAGCCGCGCATGCCCATATTTAGACGACGTTGCTACAGTAACAATGCATGGGTTATGTCAGGTTGGGTAATTGTGTAATGCCGATCTACTTTTGTTCTAAGCGTTAGCCGATAAAGTAATGGCTGGCTAAATATTCGCTAAGTGCTTGACATATCTTATTGTACTGCCTGTGGGATATCACTTCCGATATTAGAAAAAAGTAAAGTTTTTCGGTATTGATTAATGATTTCCTACCTTTTCGGACACTCTCGAACATTCGGATAACATTGTAATGGGGAATATGTATAGTTATGTAAAGATATGTGTACAATTTGTAAGATAAGCTTTTGCAACTCAAATATATTTGTTTATTTATTTGACGACATAACCAGAAACAGTTGTTTACAATTTCGTCAACAGCACACAGAGAAATTCATGATTTTGTTGCAATCTGAAGTATAAAAGTTACAATTAAATAAAGATGCTATGCATTGACATTAAAAAGGCAACCTCTTGGAGATCAAACATTAGAGGTCGTTCACAAATAACGAAATTAAAATTTTGGCAATTTCTATTTCATCTCATTCCATCTCATAATTAAACGTGATCATGGCTCGCCCCCGATTAGCTATTCAAGAGTTTTTCGCGCGATAAAGAAAGTTTGTTGAACCGAAAACAATTGAACAAACATTGAATACGTGAACATAGGCAAACCCCCTCCGCAATCAAGCCTTATGATTTCAAGTCACTTAGCTAGTTACGTATATGTAATATATATATATATATATATATATATATATATGTGAACGACCTCCTATGTTAAGTAGCAAGAATTTAATTACAGATTGTACAAATAACACATTCACATTTTACTCTCAATTTTAGTTTTTCTCTTTTGAGAGTAAAATTTCTCCTCTCCCGCTAATCGTCACCCTTGAAATGAAAAGAAGCACGTGAAATTGTGAGAAAAACAATTTGCTGTGTCCTGGTAATAAATTACGCGGCTTGCATGCCGTTCTCGGCGGCAAATCTCTGAGATTAGTGTCTTGATCACTCCGTCACTCTGATTCAAGCTTTTCCTTTTCATCGTCTTTGCTGTTCTTCGATTGAATTTCACGGGCAAAACATTGATCGTCTGACAAGGTCTAACACACTGCTGCTTGTTTATCATTACTCTTAACAATCTCACACTGACAAGTCAACTGACTAACAGAATGTCACTTTCTCACACATCTTGCCAACTTCCTATGTCCGAGTTAAGTCCCGAAGTCGAGTTCAACAGGCTGCTAGGAATGAGATTGGAGCTGTTGTACTGGTTCGAATAGTTCCTCTCAGTTCGCTCCCCGAGGATTGTGCTGATAATGTCTGTGTCCCTGTCCGGGTTTGGCTCACTGGTCAAGTACACCGGATAGAGGTCCTCTTGTTTGCTCAGCGGGTTGGTAGTTGCGGCAAACACCGGGATTCGATTATCCATGATGTCGCTAGCGGGGTTATCTAGAGTCGAGCAGGAGATTTCCATGGAACTGGGCCGCGGTTTCGTTGTTAGAGAGTCGTGTTTGAGGGCGGGAAGGGTGGAGATCCCGTTTAATCGGTTAGGATAGTTGGCCGGGTTGTAGTTGTCGTGGAAATCAGGAGCGTTCTTTGCCATCTTGTATCTGTGTACCTTGTTCCGTCTACTTCGCCTGAAAGGGATCTCTTGAAATATCGTAAATACTATATACTAGGATTCTTAATACATAGGGTCCTATTGTGCAAATTGACTTAGATTTTCTTCATGGAACCTTAACGTATTGATTCATTCATTGTCACGAAACTTACTTGACAAGAACAGCTATAATGATAACCGTGATGAGCAACACAGCGCACGCCCCAGCCCCGATACAGATAATCAGATATTTCTTGGGAAACTTGTCAGTTGCGTGGTAGGTGTCGTCTTGGTCGCCAGACCGACCCTTCACTGCTGGAATTATCATTTGTAAGGGTTCTTTAGAATCAACTAAGAGGCGCCTCATGGAAACTTGCCGTTCAAGTATAACTGATTAATATGCATTGTTAAAACTGGACAGCTTCAGTCGAAATAATGGTTTACGAGAACTCATTGAGTCAAAACAAGAAATGAGTCACATTCGAGTTTCATGATGTGAATATGACAATTTAAATGTGTAGAATGAAAAAAGATCTTACATTTCCCGTCCTCATTGCACTTCTCCACCAACCAAATCTGGTTGTCTCCACAGACTGCACGTGCAATATTTTGTTGGCAGTTTTCTAGCTTTATCACCGTTCCCACCTCACTTTTAGGAAAGTGACTTGTGTGAGAGCAATATTTCTTGTTTCCTGAAAATAAAAATGTTCAGAGAGTTAGCCCCAGAGATAAATAGTACCAGAAGATCTCGTTCAGCAGCACATCTACGAACAGATCTACAAACAAACAAACAAGATGCCCTACTTACTTTCATCGATAGTAATCCAATCCTTCTCCTTGACAGTCACCTCTCCTCCCATCTCCACGGCAACATTCCTGAAATCATCGTCCCTCCTCAAATAGCTGTCGAGAATGCTCACACCGTTGTAGATCAGACCAGCTATCGAGCCATTAACTCCACGAGTAGGGGGAGCACTACCTGCCGAGAGAGAAACTTCGTCAGTCGTCACATTTTCTAGGTTTTAAAAACCCTGGTGGCAGTGATGAAATAGTGGAGTTTGTTGGCGATATTTTGGTTTGGGCGAGGTTGTGAAGTGTGCTCGTGCTTGTGAGGATTCGACGCTAGATTTAACTTTAAACAGTTGGTTTCACCTACCTATGACTATTCTAGCTGGGTAGATGAAATCTTCCACGCTCTCCAGACTTTCGGTGGTAGTTTCGTTGTTCAAAGTGATGTGTACATCCGTCCCGTTTTGGTCTATCTTGATGTAGTAGACCTAGAGAGGATGCTTTTCTAAAACTTATAGGTAAAAGAATCGGAAACTTGTAGGGCTGTCTACGTTAAGTCATTGTGTAGATGATAAACAGAAAACTTTATGGTATCGTTCCACGTGCCTCACTAACTACTACCCTTCAATCAAAGGTCTTGTGACCAGGATGACAAAACTTATATTTCTAGAAAAAAAATCTCGAATGATCTTACAGGTTCCAGAATAAAATTGGTTCAAAAATTAGAGTTCCAGAATAAAACAGGTTCCAGAATAAAATTGGTTCAAAAATTAGAGTAAGGTTTTGAAGAAGGGCCAGAATTTTTGTCATGTTCAGCGAGTGACCGATGAGGACTTAGGAACTCGAAATAAACACTGTTACGTGACGTAAAAACTATTGCCCTTCCCAAAAAGTACACAAAGAAGAGTTAACTCATTAAGAAGAAACTCTGCTACACAAAGAAGATTAGTTTTACCTCATTAGGAAGAAACTCTGGTCCGACCATGAACCAGGCACTGACAGCTGGATGTCTCAGGTTCACGAGAACAGACAACCTCATTTGTATCAGCGACACTTTGATAAACTGAGGGGTTTATTGATGATTAAGATAATAGCATCTAGATTCATTGAAACCATTCTGTTGTTCTAAAACATTATTATCGCTCTTGACCGGTCTCCCGAAATAAAGTCCGAAAGAAAGCCAGAAATAAAGCCTGCGCGCCTATAGGTCTCTCGATTAAATACAGTCGACTACATACAGATGATGACAATTAGGTATAATTTAAGTATCGAAGCGGCAGTTGATTGAACATTATCATTAAAGCATCATTATCAAAATGAAAGGCTTGAGCAACCATATTATAGTTATGCAGCAATTGAGAGTTTTAAATGGTTATGTGAGACTTCTTGTCGTGATTTATCATTTATTACGCCACTCTTATACATGAGCCTTATTATTACACCGTTTCATTGTAAAGTTAAGACTGTAACTTAGTTTTAAGTGCCTTGTCAATTAGCCTTTATTTCACGGTTAAATTGAACAGAGCAGGAGAAACATAATGGCTTTCAGTTAAAACCTATTTCATTATACTCAAGGACACACACGAGACTCCATCCTTAAAGGTGAATTCAGCAATAGATTTAAGGAAGACTACTTAACTCAAACTGACGGAAACAAGATATAAAACAAGATACAAAACAAGATACAAAACAAGAATCTAAGTGCAATCACCTGTTCGGTGCGACTAGCACTGTTGATACTGATGATGTGCTGTTTGTCCTGAACACTGTCGTCTACTTGCACGTACAAAGAGAAGGAGTTCCTACTCGTCTTCGTCTTCGTCTCGTTCTTGAAGTTTACGTACCCGGACGGTTTCAGCTCGAGCGATGACAGTACTGCAGAGAGGGGAGTTGTAAAGACTGTAGATAAGGTGGGTGTATTTGGACACAATTCTAATAAAAAATCTGGAGCTAAAGGAATAACAGCGGCAATGAAAAAGCTATTATATTAGGAGGTGGTGGCAGAAATGATAAGAATTTTGAGTTTTAATCAAGACTACTTACATTCTCCGCTGACTAAAGTAACGGCAAATCCAGCAAAGATCAACAGAGCGAGATATCGCAGTCGAGGAATCATCCTAAATAGAAAAACGGTCAGTAAAATGAGAACACTGTAACCATTAAGACTGCACTCGAACGGCAAATGAGTGCACTACATATTCGACGCGTCACAATGTACTTCAGTACTTTGCACAAAGAGCTAGAACTCTCTCAAAAAGCTCTCAGTATATACGAGCTGAAAAAGTATCAAAAAGAGTCTCCTTGACTCGGCTAAATTATCTTTACACTCAGAGACATTGTGGTATCGGCTAAATAATCGAGCAGTGAGTAGAAAATTATTTGAGCTCTTCTCAACTCCATGTGGTCTGTTGTCTTTAGCCAGCAGTGAAGAACAACAGAGCCGTGAAATGAGAAAAGTAATGAAGTAACGAAATGGTAATTAGAGTTCTGAGAGAAAGTTCCAGAAAACGGACGAAATCATGTGATTGCTCATTATTTTCAGAGTATCACTGCTCACTTCTGCTCGAAAAACTGAGAGTATAAAATACGGTCTAAAAAGCATTAAAAATGAAATCCCCGGTAAGGATATGCGTTTTAAAAACTTGAAAACCGCCAACTTTTCGCATTTTGAATAAGTTATGAGCTCCAAATGTAACAGTATAAGCACTACAGGTAGTCGAAGGAGAGGACTCAAGGGATAAAAGCTGGTGCAAACACAAAAGCTGTTTAAAAGACGAAGATGTGGAGTGACGGTTAACTAAATATAGGATAATGGTTCAGTGAACACCTGCGTTGTTCGGCCGCCCTAAAGAGGCTCTCAACCAACCAGACAGCTCCATTAGAATCACGTGACCTGAACTTGAACCTTAACTCGCTATTTCGATACACGCAAAGTGAGTAAGCTGTAATTATGAAGGTTCGCCCGGGCTCGCTCCCCCCTGGGGCTGGTTGAACCAGTAAGTTAATTACGAGAAGCTCCCTTGATGATGAGCATTGCCTTTCCAGTCATTCACTTATAGTGGTGGAGTATTTGAAGAATGAAGAGAGCTGGATTTTAATATTAATTAAGCAGTACAATGGAAGAATAAAGCGGCTAACGTTAAGCTTCAGGAGGTCATGCTCGCTCTCGTTCAGGCTGGTGAACAACTATAATCCCAACACACGTGCTAATCATATAGGATAGACAGCGTGTAACAAGCTCTCACCAAACAGAGATCTACAAGCTATTGTGGGACGTTTGATTGCCCGATAATAGCCCAGCTCTTCTTTTCTCTTATTGGTCAGTGAGTTTGTACCTCACCTCCCATTGGTCCATGACACAGTAAAGTTTAGGTAGGTACAACAATGGACTTGTTTGAAAAGCTCTTGTGGCCCGAGTGTGTGGCGACATGACTATTTTAGCACTTCTGTGTTTGAAAGTGAACTGTAAATCACATGTAAAATAGTCATTAGTCATTGTTAAAAACTCTTTCAACTAGACATGAGGTAAAGATAACAAGGGAGTACTCCTACATAGGCTGGTCAATAATGTTCTTCATACTGAGTGAAATTGTACACAGAGAATTGTACTAATACTAGTACTAAACAATAGCAGAAAATTAAAAAAACCACGGCTATTATGCAAAAATGGACAAAAAAGTTTTATCAACAGACCGAGTGCGACTAAAAAACCGGTCAGCATACAAATCTCGACATGTAGGACGAGAATTAGGGGGTTCTATGGTTTTAGAGGTGGGGACTCAGACACTCGTCACACAACTTCTCTGTGATGTCTACATTTGTGAGAAAAAACAAAGTAGCAGGCTGATAAAGTGCCGGGCTTCACTAGCTCTCAACGAGAATCTCTGAGATCGGCAACTCAAGGTCGAACGTTTTGACAAGTAAGCCATATCCAGGTCCTAACCAGCCATATCTCTGGTGAGAGAGTTGGAGGAAGGCTTTCTTGCTAGAAATTGGAAATGGAAACTACAAGTAAGGGAACCAGTATAACTGGTGGAAAAAAGCAAAGTGAAAGGAAATGTGTGCAAGCCAGGGGTGGGGAAATACAGTGCCGGTACCAAGTCGCACTGCACGTCCACACGTGCTGTGGTGACATGTTAACGTGATAATCTGACCGCACATTTCAACCGCACCAAACAATGAATCACATGCAGGATATCTAATGTGGGTAATGGAGCACGTCCTGAAACTAAGCAGCTCGGAAAATAATTCCCTGATCTTTCGGGGATCAAACGTTGACAGCTTTTGAATTTAAAACAAACACGTGCAACATCCAATCACAGCTCCGCGTTCGAATCGCGAGACACAACCGTCCAATCAGCAAAGAGCTGCAGCAGCGATTAACCAATGAGGAAGCGGTATTATAGTGGTGACGATGACAGGTGGTGGCGCGTGCCCGCGAGAGCGGATTGGGGCGTTTAAACTGACGCAGCAGTAAATTGTATTGTTAAAGGTGGTGCTCCTCACCTATTTCTCTATAGCGAGAGGAGGTAGTAAGGAGCAATTATTCATGTAAATCAGAGCTGATAGAGCACCCTGGGTCTTGTACGACAAGGATAGGGGGTGGTTAGTGGTTATTGGGATCATGGGCCTGTACGACAAGGATAGGGGTGGTTAGTGGTTATTGGGATCATGGGCCTGTACGACAAGGATAGGGGTGGTTAGTGGTTATTGGGATCATGGGCCTGTACGGCAAGGATAGGGGGTGGTTAGTGGTTATTGGGATCATGGGCCTGTACGGCAAGGATAGGGGGTGGTTAGTGGTTATTGGGATCATGGGCCTGTACGACAAGGATAGGGGTGGTTAGTGGTTATTGGGATCATGGGCCTCTCAGACGAAGCAGTAAGCTCGCAATTTCGTCTGGTGGGTTTATTACTTGTCTAGGTGCGGTTGAGTTCCGCTGTTCATGCAGTGGTTCGCTCATCTTGGGGGATGAGCACAACTAGTTAATTAGTGTGAATTATCATGACATCATGTCAAAGTCTGTATGGTTTTATTGGTATAAGATGTGGATTGGAAAAATTATATGTTGCAAGTATTTCTATACAACCATCAAAATAAAGCGACCTATATTGAGCATGAACAATAAAACAATATTCTGAATGTTGTGAAACAAGGTACAGAAATAATAAGATACCCACCCATGAGATTCCAGGATTATCTCTAACCAGGATTATCTCTAACTGTCTAAGGCAAACTCCACACTACACAACTATACATGACCACGTGGCAGTTTGCCTACATAAGGAGTGAAGCTCTTTCAATCAGACCTGCGCAAGGAAGCCCGACTCATGCTCTAGTGAGAAATTAACCAATTTATTGGACTCCGTGTTCCTTTCTAGCCATTACTTTGATTCATTAAGCTAAGCAGCCCATTGAACAGATCGCGCAATTGTATGTAGTGGGAGGGACGCAGCTACAATCCTAGATTGATATTCCAGCGAAGGGAACATCGATTTTAGACGTTTAATGAACTAATGATTTGAGGAGAGTGAATCTTTGATCATTTATGTTGTATTTTCTGAGGTCAGAATTGGTAAATCCAGGATTTGAAATGTTCTCTGTCTGCTCATATTAGACATTTAATTTCAACAATAACTTTCAACTTGTTTGATCTACAACAAGGACATGCACATCGATTATTCAAACAAACAAACAAAATCCTGGATAATTTTTTCAATCTCCTGTAGCCTAAGATTCGAGCAAACATTTAGTCAATCTCGAGCGATTAAAAAACTATTTAAAACAAGTCGAAACAAAATCAAATGGATTGGTTAAGATGTTAATCATATAACAAGTTTACGAATGAAGAGAGTTTCGTAAGAATGAGAAGGCAGTTCATTATGTCGACGCCAGGTCAATTAATTACGAATAATATTATTAAAGAGGCTGTAAATCGAACACTGTAAACAGTAAATAAGATAAAAGCAGGAAGCCATGGAAACTGTTTTTCCTTAGCCATTCCTATAAACAATTGAGCAATCCCGAGATTCGGGCACTGGAGCCTGTCTAATTGATTGAATTTGTGTACATGGTAGATTGAAACGAAAAAACAGACCTGATCATTTGTTGAGCTAGCTTCGTTAAGATAAGAAACTGTTTTTAGGTCATTTATATCAAGTCTAAAATTTAGAAAGTCAGAGATACGAAGAAAACGAAACAAAAAACGGTTACCACGCCTTTGACCTCAACAGATGTCGCGTGACAGAAAATGATTTTTGCCAGTCAGCGACAAGAGAGATTGTGTCAAGGGTTATATTATACTTCGAATATCAGCTGACCAAGAAGCCCCTACAATCCCCGTCTTATTACTAACCAATCTGCGCTAAAACACAGGAAAGAGCTTGTCCGAATATGGGCATGACAAACTCATCGCTGACTGATATCTGGTGATGGTTGTGACAGTCTGACTCGCATCTCAGTGTGATCTGGACCAGCTAGAAGTGCCCTATTGGAGCTTGTAGACAAGCAAATTACAACGGGAAAATTCGTTATTATCACCTCTGCAAGAAAAAAGGAAAAAGCCAGTGCTGGAGAGACCGGACAAATTTTTGCTAGCAGGCTTGCAAATGAGAAGCCCCGACATAATCAGTTAATTAGTATACAAAAGAAACGGTTCTTCCACGGTTACTATAACTGCGCTTTCAGGCCACCTGATCCGAACATTTAAGAACAGGGAAAGGCTTGCTAACAACGTGGTTCATGACTCTTTTTGAATTTTTGAAATTGACAGCGATGAAAAATTTGAACTAAACATTTCTACAATTCATATTCTAGTGGTCCGATCAGTAAAAGCGCTGTAAAAATATGGCAATAACTGCCACGTTGAAGATAATAAACTTGAAGCTGTTTTTGAGATGACAGAATCGGATAAATAGATATAACATCCCGGTAAATTTAAACCAAATAAAAATAAATGAAAGCACGATTGCTTAAGCGCTAAGGAAGTGGAAAAACACAGAATTCGAATGAAGGAAACAAAGAAAATAGCCTGATAGGATAACAAATACACTGGCAACTGTTAACTGCTGCTGTAGCCTGTATAATAGCGGGGCAGTGAGTTGGAGGAGTGGAGAAATCCTATATGTTAAACAAACCAACCCTCATATAATTAACATCACATTCCCATGTGATGGCTGGAGGGTCGCTAACCAACCAGCTCTTCTAAAATGAGACACGTGACCGATATTTGACTTGGTCGTCTGATGCTTTTAAACCTGTACCGCACATGTTTTGGACTTGAAAAGTCGGTCCGTATCAGTGATTTCAGGATGGCAAGATAATGAGGAGATGAAAATAAAGATGATCATGGTTGGTAATGCAAATTTACCATAAATAGACACTAGACAGCTTCGAAAAGTTTTGAGGGAGATAAATTTCATGATATGCCAAATACGTCAACACTAAACATGGCAGCAGACAGAAGATCCGACAATCAGCGAAATGTCGAGCAAAAATAGATCAGAACGTCGTAGAAAATTATTACTGCATTATAACTGGATTTTAGATTTAAGTATTATAGTCTGAAAGGATTTGCTAGCTAGCATAGGCGAATTAGGAGTGGTTCATTACAAGCCAATTAAAGAACTTTGTGCTGGTTTCCGGCTAAATCGTGGGATCCAAGCCGAGTGTAACTCTACACGATGACGAATGTATATGGACGACCAATCAGAACCGAGTTTGGTCGATGACGTCACGGAAATCAACCAATGAAATGTGAGGAGGAAATTGGAGAAAATCAGGGCTGAAACCTAGAAAAATCTCAAGTGACGCTGAGTTGGCAACAGTTCAAGTACACTGCAGTACACACACAGCTACGAGTAAGACTGTGAAATGTTCAGCGTGCACAATGGCACAACTATATAGAAATGTCAGCAAAACATGGCATACCTGACCAGTGTTACTTGAACATTTCAAATAATCAATGTAAGAAAAAGATACCATGCAGCTACTGTATTTATATAGTTCAGAGTTAACGATGCCAGAAGCCAGAAGGTAATGGTGCAAAACGTTGTGATAAACAGTCAATCTAGAGGTTGAAAAGTGGGATATCAGTGACATAACTGACCGATATTGAGTCCTATAACACTGTCATTACATTTTACACAATTAGCCTCATCAACTTGTTAGTCACATGAGTTAATCTCTGTCATATTAGCTGGTTATGGACAGTGATTTGAAAAGCATTAATGACAAAGTCTGTTTTTTTATCTTGATAAGGTTTCTCGTGTATCAGAAATGCCTTTTGAATTTCTACCGATCACATCAAATTCAATTCAAAACGAATAAGGAATAGTAATCAAATCTCAGGTCGCTCGTAGCAAAAATCACGACCACACAAAACCTAAATCTGACCGCGAAGCACTACTCAAACAGATCACAAGAAAAACTACGTAAAATACGCGGGCAACTCTCCAACGGGACTACCTCTTGAGACTGTGGTGCAGTTTCAGAGCCGGAAATACCAGCTAAAGAGGTGTTAAACAGTCCACTTTATACGGCCCACACGGGAGTACTGATATTAGTGGGGCAGCTCTGTACTAGCTACCATGTACAGGATTGTACTGTTAATTATTGGCACTCCATCATCGTTCTACACACTCATTGCGAGTGACAAGGGGGGAGAATAATGAGCAAACGGTAAGGCCAAGGTCATAACATGAAATTCGGCTGGTTGAGTAGATTCTAAAATGTAGTAGGAGTATGCAACTATGCAAAGTAAGGAAAAGTTTGGATAATGTAAGTAAATCCATGATCAATGATAATGATGGCTGTTAAATGTTATGATGATGCAAGCGGCTGCTCAGTTGGCGACCAGAATACGGTATACAAAATATAGAAGACAGAATACTAGAATTTAGAGATTAACCGACATGAAACTATGTTTCAAGTTGTTTCTACGGCGCACTTTGTTGAAGACTATAGTCGGCGGACTATAATCGCCGCAGATTATGGAAAAATAATAAAAATGGTAAAAATGTACGTTGTTTGCTATGAAATCACGCTGTTATAAATTTTTAAACAATTTTTACAAGTTTCGAGACGATGCCCAAAAGCTCAGAGCCAATAATAACTCTTTGTGAACAGTGTAGTTAGCAAAGTTTCACCAACTAGTCGTCAGCATGCTTTCATCTATTGAAACATGGCGTCACTCGTGGAAGTGAAACGTTAAAAACACCTTAACAAACGCAAATGTTACAACTAATAAGCGGGATACGCAGTTGCGGAACTCACAAAGTTGACTATCTGCCACCAAAACATCGCGACTACGAGATAATGGGATAGCAAGGAAGGGATGGGCTTTGCAGCAAGTCGGAGATCATCAGGCTGCTGGTCTGCTGTCTGCTGTCTGCACCCTATCACTATCACTCCCTGACAGGCCCAAGACTGGAGAAGTATTATCGCGTATCGACGTAGAGACATAACCGAGAGACAGAGGCGATGAAGAAGCCAACTAACGGAACATCACTTAAAGGATAAGAAGTTGGCAAGACGAGATTGTACTGCTGGAGATAGAGGAGGGTTAAAAGCAGGGAACTGGGGTGCTGATAGACGAACAGGGGACATAGCGTGTTGAGTTTAACAGAGATAAAAGTACATAAACAACGTTATTTATGGCACAACAAACTCTTAACTGTACGTGCGATACTGGGAAAAATACAAATGTCACATAAAAGATCATATCTTGGTATTGAGGAGCTCAGAAGTCGAATGGTACGTCAAGTTTTCCTAGACTGTTAGCCGGGAAATCGTGATGTATGTGCTGAGTGTGAGGTAAAGAAGCTGCCGTTATCAGTTGAGGAGCTTCTCATAAGCGGTAGGAGATAAGAGAGAGCTGTAAGAGAACTGCAGTTTGCAGGTTAATGTGACATTTCGACGTTCTCTTATTATAGTCTTAATTAAAAGGACTTGGAGACATTCGACTGTGCGATGAGACTGAAATAGCGGTGTATATTTGAAGTTTTTTAGGTTCCGGGGATTAACCGTCACATGTTTAATCATTGCTCACCCACCTCATGCGACGACAATGACGATCTTACCATGACGACGACACAGGGATACCGAGACGTCTGGAAAGGTTTGCTCAAGGCGGCGATGATAAACAACCGATACGTCATAAGAAATGTCAATCTCGGTTTTACGTTGAAAATATAGAGCATTGGTATGTAATCTTGTTAATTTGTTGACTGGTAACTTCATGAAGTACAAGTAATCCAGTTTGCACTGAATTATAGAGTTTGCAAAGAAGATTAACGAAGTTTTTGGAGCTATAATTAAATCTCGTTAGGAAGATACATTAAAAACTTATGGCATGCAGATCGCAGAAGCAGCAAGAATGTTGCTATGACTTTGTCTACGAGACGAAGCACAACATCACTTGTTGTGGGAAATCACCCAAAGGTAGAGATAATATCTACAGCCATACGATTGGTATCAGAGATATCAGTACTAACTACTTTCAATTAATAGTAAATAGTTAAGATATAACGCCTTATATTATATAAGTTATAATAATCACCAGCTAGGTTGAGATAGCGGCATTGACTTCTATAAGAGAGGAGATAGTATCTCCAAGCTGATACAGTGCCAAACAACGTCAGATCGCACAAACTGCCAGATAATCTAGTATCATGGCACTGTCAGGAGCTCGCAACATCTCCTAACAGTAACACAGTATTGGCACCAAATTTTACACTTCCTGTCACTACCTCTCTTTCTCCGTCTAAGCGGGAAGATTCTCATGATAACTGGCGGTGCTCGTTAATAAATAATATCGCTAATAATACAGAGGACCACATTGGCGGGCTAAGTTGTAATAACTCAAGGGAAGGATGAAGTAAGGTGGAACAACCAGTGCAAGGAGTACGAGTATTGGTGGGATGGTACTCATTGTCTAGCGGAGTTATAGACAGTACAAGAAAGTTAAGAGGAGAGTGCTAAATTTGGAACATGATGTATCATGTATCAATATCGCAGATATCTGTTACGTATCTGCTCAGCTGCTTCTCGATGTTTTGAAATGAGAACTTAAACTGAGGCCGGATACCATGAGAAAATAAAAGTTCCTATGAGAAGTACAGAATTTTGAAATTAATAACTTTAGCTTCATTTGGTAAGGCTGATGGCGATTATCTTTCAGATAGAAGGATAACGTTTAGAAGTTATGAACTATAGAGCAGCTGATGTCCAGATGATAAACAACTTCTAGTTACTAAAAGTATAAATAAATAAAAGATCCAAGCATAAGTTCAAAGTGTTAAAGTTACAATTTGTTAATTGATCAGTGAATAACATAACTCTTTGACTAGAAGGAAGATGTTCAGCAGTCTTATCATGTGTTAGTTGAATTGAGAAAATTTGAAATATACGCAAGAAATAATGCAAAGGCATCCGCACAGACAATAGTTTTCAAAACAGGATGCGAAAATTTCTAATATTCATCTAATATTCATCCAACATTTTGGATTTATCAAACTTCAATCTGCAATCTGCATTGTGAACTTTTTAAGCAGGAAGACTGCAGCTGTCAACTTCTACATTAACACAAAACTACACATACACGTTGCAGTCCAGCTTGAATGTTGAGGTGGGAGATCTACAGTCCGCGTGGTATGTTGCGGAATGTAACACGTGATCAGATTGCGGCGCCCTCATTGGCTGCTGTGCTGTAATAAGACTGCTGAGGCACGGATCTCTTGATCGTAGTTGTAGGTACAGTATCTTATCAGGCCGGGAAAAGAGCACGATTGATCACGTCGACTTGGCCTAGTAACTGAGAATTATGACTATGCTATTGTTATCTAGCTTAAAACTAGTAGAACTAGAAGTTAAAGTTGTATCAGCATGGGCAGCATATTGAGTCAGGAATCTGGATCTTATCGTTGATCTTAGATTAGGATTTGAACGTCACTGTACTAACAATGATATGGATGGTCTGAATGCAGTGTATCACCTGGCATCGCATGCTCGTCTCTTATAACTTGACCGGTACTGCAATGTGTCCTCAGTTCTAGTGCGGTAAACAGTTCTAGTGCGGTAAACAGTTCTAGTGCGGTAAACTGTTTGTATTGCCCGATTAAGATTCTGTCGACTGCTACCAGCACTAAATATGGCCCCTACATTGACTGATATTGATTATGAATTATGATACGTCCGACCGTAAAAGTAAAAGATGATGTTGATCACAATTATGATCACCATTATTTTAATCACCACTACTACTATAGTAGTACTTTAGTACTACAAACTAATCACAACATATACAACGAATTGTTGCAATTGAGCATTTAATTTTGAATTTGATGGGTTATAACAAAAAAGTACAAAAATGTCCAAACTCCTTCAGCATGTTGGAATCCGCAATTTAGTCTTTAAATGAAACTTACATTTTAAATGAGATTCTATACTTATAAGTATACAGTTACAGCTCAATTGCTTTATGTTAATGTGTTGGCGCTATTGCTACATGCTATTGCAAAGCTATAAGTCAAACTCAAAGAAAAACGCTCACATGGCGGTATTGTAGGGCCATCAGCATCGTCAATCCTGACACTCAGTAACACATGTACAGTCAAAACGAGACACTAATCGCAATGCGATCATCAATAACTTTAGATTAAGGGTCACGCACAATAACGAAATAACGAAATGGTACAAGTGTAATGCAAAATACAGTTTGGTTGTGAATAGTGGGACAGTTACACACGCGCGTGTAGTTTTTCACGCGTTACCACTGGCACTTATATCTGCACTATAGTATTCAGTGACAGTATAGCTGGTAGCGTGAGTGGTGACGCGCAGTGATGTAGATTGTACAATTGTAAGAATGTAAGACTAGACAGTAGACAGCACGTCGTGCCTTAGCAGCAGAGCAGCTGTACACAGATACTGAGGTCGTAGTACACTTTGAAATTTAAACATATTTACTTTTAGTGTCACCTGCACATTAGACATAATAGAATTTTATTTAATGATTTCCCAATTGTTTCATTTATGAGTGTAACTGCAAGTGTAGCTTCAATGAATTTGTGTTATTATCTACTGTTAACTATGCCCAGACACCAGTGGCTAGGTATTTAAAAAATTTTTAAGGAACCCTCAATTGCAAATGCTAACTGTCGTGAAGTGTGAACAAGGAAAAGTGGTGGCTTAAAGAAATTCAGTCTCAAATTATAAATTCAAACTTTACAGTATATAAGACAATCTTTAAATTCATCGTGCGAAATTCTTGAGTCTATCTGTTAAATGTTAATACTATTATCATGAAAATACCTAGAAAAAGTGACAAAGGCAGATACACAGACAACACAATAAAAACGAAATCACGTAAGAAATGATAATGATGTTTCCCTTCGAAAAACAAATTAGTAATGAAAATCCAAACAGTACGTACATAAATAGGGAAATCTCCATATACATTCACTATGCTAGGTTCCTGTTCCACACTTTCCTGTTATTCTCAAATAAACATCATTGAATACTTGCAAACTTAAATCGTTGTCGACAATATCGATTCGGGTCAATAGAGCGTCATTGACCATCCATTCATCCGCCACACATCTTTCTATTTCCCATAAGGCCATCGATCAAATTGATGCCATTTCGATTGCGAAATCATGCAACTGAATGGGCTAAATAAACTTGCTGCATAAAACTTCCGCAATAACATAAACAAATCTTAATTCCACTAAATACAGCAAGATTTTCAAATCTAGATGACTAATCGCCTGAAATCTCTTTTCAATCTCTTTTAAATAAAAGTGTCTCCACGCACATCACAGCGTTGAAGATGTAGCAGCAGTGTTTCCTAGATTTTCCCGCAATGGTCGCGGTTTCTTCCGCCTCCTAAATGAGATACTGAGTCGTCTCGCACGGCCAGTAAAACCGTTCTGTGTCTTTAAAACTTTGGGAAGTTTATCTCCGAATATCTTCTTCCTCAAAACATAAGCTGCTACAGCTGAAACAAAACAGCAGTCTACGTTTGGCTCAAGATGTAACCAATATCTCATTGAGTTCATTTCTTTCTGTATTGTGGCGATGGGGAAGTTGCTGGTTTTTGTTCTGATTTTTAATATGTTCCCCCACTCTCTGTGGACGACCAGGGATTGCTTGAGGACGGGAAGAGGAGAGTTCGGAGATTGTGAGTTGTTGGGAAGAGATAGGACCATCTTACGGTCTTCTGGCGTCACCAGGTTGAGCTGATACTTCACTCTGAAATTATGAGGATTCAATAACACCTTCATATCACTTGAATAATCAGTATGATTTGAACTTGAAGACAATGGAGCAATAACCAATGTAGATCAAACTTATCAACAAAACATGACATTGCTTTCATCCAACAGCTGCAACAAGCGTCATACAGGATATGGTGAAGATTGCCAGAACATACACACCTACTGAAGGTGTTTCCTTTTCTTATCCTCGCTATTTGGCCGTCCTTGAAACCCTCTATTGTGTAGTATATCCCGATAGGATCGTCATCGGTCAGGTGCTGGATAGATCCGATACTCACTATATCCAGCATCGACCTGCAATAACCTATTGTTAATTGAGTTTAATACAGTTAGGTTGTAATAAAGAAAAATATTAGGCAATTTGACGGTTTGTCGATGGACACATACCGCACAGGTAACGCACACTTAAGGGACACATAACGCACGGGTACGGCACGGGTAACGCACGGGTAACGCACGCAGGGACACTTAACGCACGGGTACGGCACGGACACATAACGCACGGGTAAGGACACCTACGGACACATAACGCACGGGTAAGGCACGGGTAAAGCACGGATAAGGAACACTTGGAATATTCATTCCAGAATCATTTACAATATATAC
>JH154722.1:3700-26195 GCA_000226015.1 Mnemiopsis leidyi | reverse complement strand
TAAGACGTCATAATCGTCTTGGACATAAACAGGGTTGTATATAATGTAAAATGATTTCTGGAATGAAATATTCCAAGTGTTCCTTATCCGTGCTTTACCCGTGCCTTACCCGTGCGTTATGTGTCCGTAGGTGTTCCTTACCCGTGCGTTATGTGTCCGTGCCGTACCCGTGCGTTAAGTGTCCCTGCGTGCGTTACCCGTGCGTTACCCGTGCCGTACCCGTGCGTTATGTGTCCCTTAAGTGTGCGTTACCTGTGCGGTATGTGTCCATCGACAAACCGTCAAATTGCCAAATATTATAATCAAAATTTTATCATGAAAATTGATGCTAACAGGACAATAAATCAAAGTTTTCAGCACTTTTTGATGAGTAAAAAAGGTTAGTAGTGAGAAGTAAATTAGCAAACTAATTATGTAATAACTGTAAACAACTATCATTATGTAATTATCTTTATGTAATAAACAAACTATAATCACTGTAACCATAATAATGTAATTCCTGTACAAACTACCTGTAGTTCCTACACACGATACCCTCCTGACTTAGGACGCAGGAGAACTGTATCTCTCCGTCGTCGTTGTCAGTTATCGTACACTCGCACTTATCTATCTGACCGTCTAACATGAGCGTTCTCCTGGTTCGTCTCACGTACTGCTCAGCTGGGGACATTGCCGGTAAAAAGGGAAGTTCTTTGGGTTGGTGGTCTAAAAGTGCTTCAGAAGACGAGAAAAATTACATTTGAAAGGTTAGATGTACTACAACATGTGACGTTGGGTAAGAAATGGGTAAAAGTTGTGTCTTATCGTGCATAATTGGATCTCAGAACAAGCAATGTTTTAGGTCCGGGTAATTCCTATTGTACAGTTTTACTTAAACAGTTAAACAGTGTAAATAGATTGAACAATCTTTAGTGTTCCTCTGGGCTGTCTACAAGTGACCAGATAGATGTCAGTGAAAACGCAAATCCATGGCCGCTTTCAGTAGTAGTAACTAGAAAGCTACTATCCACAGTAGTATTAGCTATACTAGTATTTGAAGTTTGAACTAACTTGAATAAGAAAAGTAAGTAATTGAAAAAGTAATTGCTGTAATCTCGTCGAGGGTACGATTTGCCTCTTTCCTTTAAAGTTCTACCTGACACCCTAACGTGAGCCCATGGGATTTTCCTTAGGAAGTTTGAAACTACATACCACATTAACCTTACCAAACAGACATCAAGTATTTAAGAAACTTGAAATATTCACTATGACTTAAACTAAATTTTGGAGGATGTCATGCCATATCTTAACTATAGAGAGTGTAAATTGAATATGGTTGACGCAACTGCAAAGCAAAGACAGAGAGTTAGAACTTACTAGAACTTTTCAGTTCTTACCTTGGACTGTTTGACAATCGAAAACATATTCGTAGTCGATCGCTCTGAACATGAACTCATGTGGTCTCTAACGATATTAGTTATAGGAGATAGTTATAGCAGATAGAAGAAATAGTTATCGGTAATAAAAGTAATCATAATCCAGGTGTCCGCATGACGAAGTTTTGATTAATTGCCAATAAAATGATAAATTTTGATTGTGTGAGGTTGCCAGAACTGAGCACTGCGGCCTCGTAATGGATTTTTTAAGGCGCGAATTTCTCGACCAGAAATCGTCTCTACCAATTATGAGTCCTTAATTCACTCATTTCGATCTAATTTACTTAGAAGAACTTCAATAAGTTTGCAGCACAAAAATCTCACTGCAACAAGAATGCAGATTATGCTATATAATGTATGCACTATGCATTATTACTATGTTAGCCAAATAAGCAAAATAATGTGAACAGTCAACATCAGACTGGGACACAAATGTTGAACAAACCACCAGAAACGTGAGGAAGAAACGTGAGCAGTGAGAAAAACCAAGGGCTCAAATATCGTTGTGTCAAGCTGTCAGAATGCTAAAACCTGGCTTTACCTATCTTTGACAAAAAGAAACTGACAAGTTATCAGTGAAAAAATGACAACTTATCAGTGACAAAATGACGTGTAATCAGTGACAAAATGACGCTTAATCAGATACAAAATGACAAATCGGAGAGAAATGACAAGCCATCAACCCCATAGTGACAACATCACACAAATCGATAAACGCAATAACAAAACTGAAACATGTGCGTTCCTGGCCCAGATAAATATCAAACTGTCCGACTAAGTATCTACAAGCCGGACAAGAGCACACTGCCGGACAAGAGCACACTGCCGGACACTTCCTGAAGCACTGTTGAAGTAAGGTGAGAACAAGAATAAAGAACCCTGTCAAGAACTAGCACAAATACTCGGCAGTAGTGTACCTATAGTATAACATTCACAAGATTGTACACAAATTACTGGACTAGCGACCAAGAGAGAAATATATTGGCTTCCTATCAAACTAACGTATGATAGTTGTTGGTTATATCTGGCTAAAGTGGCCGGTGCTGATAGCTACACGGCTACTTTTACACGCTATATTTATCATGATATGTATTTGTGTAACTTAGACCGCGGACACGTGACCACGGACTCTGCATGTCATTGGTCAAGCTCTCCAATTAGCGTTTTATGTTGAAAATTAACAAATATGTTAACTATTCGGGTATTTTCGAACTTTCGACCGAGTACGAACTCACGAAAGATGCGACTGAAAACTTAAACTGATGAGTGGCTATAGGGTGATGAAATTTGCCGGAATCGTTAGAATTTTAAGCAGGTTTAAGTTTTCAAACATGGATTATATTTATTCGATCTTGAACGGACACGATTTCCACTGATAGTCAATTCAGAAAATTCATGGGCCGGCACCGTGCCGAGTCGGGTATGATCCGACAACCTCTGCATTGTCTAGATGAGTGCTCTACCAATTGAGCTACCGGCCCTATAAGGAAAAGTTTTTTGCCAGTATAAGGATAGCGATTTTACGAAAATAAAAATAATAAAGCACATGCTCATTCAAAGAAAGTTAAAGACAAATATTGAACTTCTAATTACATTGACTCACTGAATGTATCTAACAACTGAGATACCGATACCAAAGGTAATCTACTCATCGGCTATGAGGCACCGGGAAAACTTTCTGGAATCAGAAAATGCGTGTCAAATTTCCCTGATCTAATGCTATTCTCTAGCTTCTTGAGTACTTGTGCATTGATTCCGCCAAACGACCAGCGTAGAAGGCGAAATATTTGAGTACTTGGTGAAATGATGCAAATTAGCGGAATTTGTCTGAGGTAAGATACAACTGTATATAAGGTACACATCTGCTGAATGTGATATGTCAGGTCGAGAACGCTACATCAGGCGGCGTGCACCTGAGTAATATATAGGTAAATTCGACCTGAGTAATATATAGGTAAATTCGACCTGAGTAATATAGAGGTAAATTCGACCTGAGTAATATAGAGGTAAATTCGACCTGAGTAATATATAGGTAAATTCGACCTGAGTAATATAGAGGTAAATTCGACCTGAGTAATATAGAGGTAAATTCGACCGCCAACTCTTCGCGGACATGTCCACCTGCCTTATAAGTAATTCTAGCAGAATAACAAGAGTGCAGAAAATAAGTAGTGTGTTAAAGAACACTGTTATTGTGAGCGTATGACAAATGAGTTTACAAACCAATTGAGTGGTAAAATTTCGAAAAACATGTGCAAAGTAATAATAATATGCCTTTACTCTAACGTACTTGAACATTTGAAACCTGAAAGATTCTAACGTATTTATCTATGTGACCAACTTTCAACAGCGACTGGCCCTGAATCAAGTGCTAATTTTCATGGCAAGAGTAGCGTATTATATCTCTGAGAAACCAGCGAGTTCATGACATCGATTGAAGGAGAAAAACTCGTGCAATACAAGAATCAACACTTGAATTAACAAAGTTTGCCGAGAGCGCTAGACGTTGAAGATGTACACCCTTATGTAGCTCAAGTACGGAAAACCTAGTTTACACCCTGTAATGCATTAACAAGTACAAATAGAGTGCTAATATTCAGCCATCTCACCATTATCGCCCCACGCACACACGCACACACACACACATACTCCATTCTTTACAAACTGGGTTTACGGTTGGTAATACGATAGGGCGGTACAAAAACGGAGTTGCATGCTTTACAAGTAGGCGCATTGAACATCCCCACTGTCATCAGTATAGTGTAAGGTTAGAGACTTGGGTCTATTATAATTCATAAGTCTCACTGAGAGTAGAGGGGTAAAGGGGTGGTTACTACCCCTGTCTAGACAGTGTGTTTTTATAGCTGAGTATAGCGAGATTCCTGGTATATATAGCAGCCTAGCGAGATTCATGGTATATATAGCAGCCTAGCGAGATTCATGGTATATAAGCAGAGTAGCGAGATTCCTGGTTTACATAGCTGACTAGCGAGATTCCTGGTTTACATAGCTCAATATAGCAAGGTTCCTGTTGACGAGATTATATTCGTCTACCGTTCTAATGAAACGATAGCTTTGAGCTGCGAGAGTCGGGTATCACCGCGACAAGGTTTCTGGTTTAAATAGCTGAGTAGCAAGGTTCCTGGTTTAAATAGCTGAGTAGCAAGGTCCCTGTTTCATATAGCTGAGAAGCGAGATTACTCTCACCAGATAAACAATGTAGACTAACCGTTTACAGTCCAAATAATCAGACTTACAAGTTACATCAACCTCGAGGTGGGCTATGCAGGTGCCATGTACTGAACAATACGGCAATGGGTGGCTAGGCGTTATAGTAGTTACACAAATTCGGCGATTCAGATTGTAATGTGATATTTCAAAACCTTCGTCACCTACAGCTTGGACGCCTCCCATCCTGCCTCATAACGACAACGTGGTCTTCTTCTTGTTTTAAGGCTTTTCAAAGGTTGAGCTCATTAAGGAAAACCCAATGACCTAAAGCATTGATCGCGTAATAACCCTCGTAAGCCACTACGACATGCAACCTTACAAAACTAGCAGGTCGAATAAAATGAAAAAAGAACAAAAAAGAATAGAACAAGAAAAAAACAAAAAAAAGAAAAGAATAAAAAACAAAATAAAAAAAGCAAAAATGACGAACCAAGGATTTACTTGTGTTCCATCAAATGGTATTGTCCTTAATAGACTAATAAATGTTAGCTTACAGTTTGCAGTCATAGGTAAGCATGTTGTAGGTTTCAGGACTTAACAAGGTACATGTTTCTATAAGGTATTAAAGACGTGGATTTTTGAAAATGAAGATTTATAGTTAATATTTCTCAATGCTGATTTCAACGTTTTCATTTATACTCGAAGTTATGGTATGGGAGAGTGGCTGTTGTGGTAAGATCATGGATAGTTTCAAAGTCCTGAATTGCACTGGCTGTGGATTTGACAAAGGAAAAGGGGAATCACTTGTAGTCTTGAGATTTGAAAATTAAAATCGGAAAATCAACAATCATTCAATCGATAAAGAATGTAATCCCAACAGCAATAAAATCAGTGTTCAACATTTATCAACATTTATAAATGTTGAACACATTCAAGTTCCAAAACCATGTCTTTTGTTTTGTTTTGTTTAAAAATCAAAAAAATCAAACCCCAGTAGAAGCAGGGAAAAAAAGCTTAGAAAAATTGGTAAAATAGATCGACATGCAGTTGAAAGTCAAAAACTTACATTTGAGAGGAGTGAGAGCGATGGAGCCGGAAAGCTGTCTCTCGAATTCTCGCTTCTTTCTCAGCATAGATCTTGCTTGTCTTGACGTGAATTTTGCTGCTTTCTGCTCTTCCGGAGCCTTCTTTCTACTTTTCGGCTTTTCTTGGCCTTTGGTCTTTTCTGATTTAGTTGAGCTCCACTTCAGAAAGGAGATCTGGGAAGATAGAGAAGAGTCTGTCAGAACTAAGTTGCTAGTTTTACAGGAGAGTCTATAATTTCAATGCAATATCTGAAAAGAGGACTCTATCCCTAACGCTGATAGTGATTTATAAATTTCAGTGATTCAGTCCGCTTTTCGGACGGAATCAATAAGCGGACGGAATCACTAACTTTAGAAATCAGCGTTAGCGGATCAGTCCTACAATCTCAATGTGCGATTGGTATAGTGGTTCCCCAAAAGTTGGTTTGGGCCGATGTATGACTGTCATCCCTATCCCTTTTTCATCTAACTCTATTTCTGAATTGCTCCTAAAAAGCTTTATGTTATTGAATTCTACATGGTCTGCAGCGTGGTGGAAAAAGCGCAATCGGATGATCTCTGAAATCTGTTCGTTTGTCACGTTTGTTTGTATCATGGCCATATTTGGAAGTTTTGGTTAGGGTAAGGGGCATATTGTAAGTAGGACCATACTTGAAGTTTGGGTAAGGTGTCCACCTGCAATTGTAAATAGAAAATAATACCAGTCGCCACTGTGACTGTTAAAAATCAGAACTTGGACGAGTGAATAGTTCGTCACCGGTTCGAATTGTTTTTGTAATTTCAACTCACGGCCGTTCATTTTCAAAACATTACAAGACGTAGCACTGGACCAATCTCATTGCAGAAAAAATACATTTTTTTAAACTCAAGTTAAACAGACTTTAAAGAAAACTGATCAGTAAACAAAACTCGTCATTGAACGCAGAAAGATGATATTGCCAGTCCAGGCCATGATATAAAAGCAAGAGATATTAACCTAATCATTTATCGGGTTCTAGATCTCAGAACGTCGCGTAGCTATGTTACCGTATCTATACCAAATCATTGTTTCTTAGAAGTTACGTTCAATCGCTGCAGGCTTTAATTTTTTGTTTTACAGAATCGGCAATTGCTCCATATTCAGAGAGTAAATTATCTCAGTAATGATAAATTTAGTCCAGCACTTGAACTTTTTGTCGTATTTTAACATTTTTAACAATTGAAAAATTAGAACATATAGTGCACTCTACGAATTAAAATTTGATTTTGAAATTGAGATAACCTTTTCGTTTCGTTTTCATACCACCTATTGAACTTTAGAAGTTTGATCCACACTTTTACAATTTCATGACAAAAATATCATTATAACTTTACTTTGCAAAAAAAGCTAAGACTTGACAGAAAAACATGGAGTCCAAAAAGACCACTAAGGATTTTGTCGAATACGCTCAAAAACTCGGGTACAGAAGGGACATGGGAACACGTGCGGAACAAAGAGTAGGCGAAGCAGCTTCACTGAATAGCAAAATGATGGCCTTACTGAACCTTGCTGAAACCGAAAAAAGATGGAGTGGAAGTAACAGATTTGATAGCTATGGTAATAAACATTGATCACAGACTTACCCAGAATGTATAATGTATATAATGTACCTATTTGACTAGTTATTAAAGGATTGATTTTTGTAGAACTGATTTTTGTTGAGTCGAAGGTATAAATGCAACACAGAAAGGAACTGATATTGACTTTTTTTTATTATTATCTATGTAAATTTTTGAACATTCATTGTATGATTTAGCTTCGTTATGTTTTAGAGTACAAGTAGAAATAGAACCTAACATCTTGATTAAGGCTATTAAATTAGCTTTACTTAATTGTTTGACTTTGTTCAAAAATAAGCCGATAAAGTTTTAACAATTTAACAAATTTCCTAGACACCACTTCGAGAAGCAGAAGTTTACATAGACAATATTATATAGAGCAGTATCTCTGTGGTGGGGGGGGGGGCAATTAAAATTTTGGAGGGGACGGAAAATAAGTCAAACCTCCAACAACCAAAAACTCAAAAACCATTTAAGAACCGCTAAAGAACCGGTTGAGAATCGTTTAAGAACCGCTTTAAAACCTGAACATGGATCCTCTAAAATTTAAATCAGGCTATTACATATGTGATTTCTTTAAAAGGGATTTCAAGAATCGATTTTCATTGTGATGAGCTTCAGCTTATAGTTTAAGACTAACTAAGAAGAATTAAAATTAATCATGTGTTAAAAACGGTAGATTTTTGGAAGCAAGCGCTCAAAGAAACAACGAGAACTTTTCAATTCAGGAAACCCCGGAGCGTCAATGGGCTCTAGAAACTAATTTCAAATTTACACATGATGAGAACGTACCTCTGCAAAGTTGATACGACCGTTCTCCTGCTCAGTCCTTTTCGATCTAGACGATTTCCCGCAGTTGTGTGCAGCAAGCTGCTTCTCCTGCTCCTCCTGCTTTGTCAATCTGCTAAAATCAATCTCCAGCTAAGGAAAGTTGCCAAGTTAGAATGAGAGGTTTAGGGGTGGTGGTTGAATGATAAAACTCTGAGTTAAAAATTTAATAAAAATAGAATAAAAAACTAGAACGGATCAATGACTAAATAAGACTTGTATGAGAGCGGGAGAAAATCTATTTATGAAAAAAATATAAGCTAGACACAGCTATCTAAGTGATCCTAGTTTATCGGAATGTTCAGATCAACACATTTACTGTTACTCGATACGAGTTGGGCTCGAAAACTTACTTTTAGTCGATCATGTGTGGCTAGGATACAGACTACAGAATGTAAACTGTAGTTGTGAAAGGTGTGAGCCTTTCATACAAGTGGGGAAAAACATGATTGACAAAATAATTAGATAAAAACGCGAATAAAGTTACAAGTTTTTGTTGAATTCCAAATATCATGCGTCTCTTTCTTAAATATCATTCACTGGAATGGCCAAACTGTTCAGATTGATAATTACCGCAGACAGATCTAAAACAGTTTGAAAATAAGTGTGTCAGCAGGTTATGATCACAATCACATGATTATCTCAGAAAGAAAAACAAAACAACTCACAGCTGCGTTGTAGTCGAACTCTTCTTTCTTTGGCTGGTGAGAAAACGACACTTCTCGCATCCGTTGAGTCAAATCTGAAGATTCGGGGTTAAAGTTGTTGGTTCATTACATACTGTTGGGACTTCACTCACTCACGCATTTCAGTTCCGTCAAGAAATTTATGTATTGCACTCTCAGCCCCGTGGCTATCGCTATCAGCTTCGACCCCCGTCTACAATTCTATAAAATTCTAGAAATTCTATGACGGTTAAGATACGCTCTGATTCAACCAACGGATGCTCAAATAACATCAACTTCAAGTTTTGGAACAACGGTTATATGAGCCGGTCAAACTATCTCCATAAGATAAATTTACCTCCCTCTTTGAGCCCAGTTTTGCTGGAATAACTGCAGCACCAGTCAAGAATTTGTACAGTCATCTCAGCAGGACAAATCAACATGTCATCTCACGCTCTCGCAACAGATGACAATAATTTCTGCAAGTACGCTTTGGGCTATGGGTATGGCATAATTATGACCATTACAAAAACGGTTATGACTTTTATGACTATAATAACTATTACAAAATGGTTCGATTTCCAATTGTCCGTTCAAATAAGATGGTAAATAACCGCTGTTTGCCGTGTTTAATATCAACCTAAACAGGTAAGAATTTTGACAAAGACCACACAAAACTAGTTAGACCAATCATATAGGAAATGGGGGCTGTGCGAATGTCTCTTCTTTTTCTTAATCGTCATGATTAGCAATTTGTATCAATTTGGATATCCTGCTGAATGATGCATGCTACTCCGCATATTCTCACTACAGCCTGGACCTACCTCTCTGCGTCTTGAATCACAATGTGCTTAAACTATTCGATGGGGCATGGGCTTAAGTACTTAAGAATGATTTTAAGAAAACTGAACATGAACAAACGAAACGAATCCGTCTAAGACGCTTTTAAAAACGTACACAATATCGAACTAAACCTTGAATCTGGGTTTGGTCGGAAACATTTCTAGGATCGTATGAGAGCTTAGAGAGGTCGTCCGCTGACCGTGCCATGCGCTTGGAGAGACGAGTTACTCTCGCTTTGGCGTACCTCAGGGATCTTGAAAATGTGTTCGACCTGAAATAATCTGGGTTGTACTATTTTAATTGACCAGTAGACCGCGAACACAACCTATTCATAAATCTTTAAAAATAATGCATAATCCTAGTTTTTAGAAAACATATTATATTTATAGCTTGTAGTACAAGTTGCACGGCAATTGCAAATATCAATTTGGAATTACCACGCTTTACCTTATATCGTCAATATCAAATTGATTAAATTGAAATGGTGGATTTAAACTTCAAGTTTATGATTATATACTTTTTGCAAGGATAAAGATTAAGCCATTTTATTTTTTGATATCACCAGGAAAATATAGCCTTATTGACCTCACAAATCGTTGAATTGTCTCAGATTTATCCAGAATAACCGGTTCCTCATCTTTACTCAAAGAAACCACCCCTGATTTGCCCATTCGACCGTCATCGGAGCCAAGCCCCAAGCTTATTTCTTCGAAAACCATCCCAGATTTTGGTCAGCGGTGATCGATTGTTTCGAGCATGAACTTCAATTCTACTCTATTTCAGCAAGCCAGATAAATGCTATAATACTGTAAATGAAAACAATTCTTTTTAAGATTGGAGTCAAATTCAATACTTTAGAGAGGGGGCACCTCTTTTCCGTGTAAATGCATAGTTAACAGCTCCCAATGCTGATGGCCTGCAATTAAGATCTAGCTCATAGTCATACATATATCATAATCATGCTCAGCAGGGAATCATGTAGACGTAGTCAAAGCTGACTGTATGAATACTTTATTAAGGTTTAAGTAAGTATGTAAGCGACCTAAAGCTAAACTAGGCAAGTAAAATTATGCGAGCTTGAAAGAAACAGAGTTAAAATAAGCGAGTTCTGTATTGGCGTATCATACCGACGTGATATTTTGGCTGACAAACTAGTTAGGGCAAGTGAAAACAAGCTTCTCGTTTCTCTAAGTATCGGAAAATTACAAATATCAGGATTTACAAGATTTACAGGAATTAGAATAGTTGAATAATTTTTACGACGTCATAACTCATAGTGCCAGATTTAATCTAAACGGAACCGTCCCCGGGCACAGGTTTCACTATAAGCTTGACAAAGAAATAAACTAATTTCGATTTTTGATTTTGAAAATTTACTTTTCTTGGAGCCTCATGAGCCAAAGCCCTAAGCCAAAACTTAAGGCATCTCATAGTGATAATCAAAATTTCAGATGCTTGTTTATGCTAAGCATTGTTTATTCATTATTCAGCAAATTTGAAAAAGAAAGCTATAAAATATCGTTATCAACAAGTAAAATTAGGAATGAGCTAGAACCAGAGAATGCTTAAATCTTAAAATTGACAAATTGATCGATCCACTATTATGACAAACTCCTGCACACTCTCCAGCAGATTTGTCAGCAGGAAGCTACTATTACAGTTGTTATTGTTTGTACAGGGCATAGAGCGACTTGCTCAGGCTCTCGGAAATACTGCAACGGGCAAATAAAGGCATCAAACTTGCTCATAACAGCATATTATTTTCATCCTGACTGTTCTTAAAGAAATGAGCCAATCATCGTACCAATAAGATGGTTCGTTAGGCAATGGTCGTTGAGATATTCAGGCAATGGTCGTTGAGATATTCAGAATGAGTGCAGCTGCTGTCTGTACTCTGTTATGATGTGACCCTGATATTATTCGTGAATGTAATTTTATACTTCATTAAAGTAGTAGTAGTAGTAATAGTCTGTTTCCGAGCTGTAGTCCTGACGTGGTCTTAGAATCAAGACTAAGGGGTTTCTCCCGGTTTCTCTCCAGAATTTAAATATAGTTCTCTTTTAAGATATAGATCATAAAAAGATGTTTTCTAATTCGGCCACTTTTAATTCAGATTAACCTTCTTAGTCAATTGCACTTGTAAGGTGCTATTTCAAATTCAAGAAAACCCAAGAATCTAAATGTAAGTCCGTTTAAAATAAGCAATGTAAAAAATGCAACCATAAACTCAGCTCGTATAAATCGTGTGCGAAAATGTGTCGACCACCCAGCACACTAACATAATATATAGTACTAAATTAGAGTAATTAACCTCTCCCATAACTGGTTATCACAAGAAATTTAAATGTTTTTACTGCATGTGACACAATGCAATGGCAGAAGAACATTGAATGTTAAACAATATACAGTACACATTAGACAGTGTTAGAAGTCTTTATTAATATTGCAAAGTCTTAATTAATAATCAAACATTAAATTGAAGAGCAAAGACTTGTTCATGAAATCGAAAATAAGGAAGTTAAATTGGATAAAACTGTGCTTTGTAAAACTTCATTTTTTTCAATATAGAGATCGAAAGTTTCAACCAAGTAAACTTATTAAACTTCATGATGATTTACTATGAATTCAAAAACTATGAATTCAAAAACAATACAAACTTCGATTCAGCATGTTCCAAAATGAGTGCTCGCAAGGCTAACTAACTGAAAGTGTGAATATAATAGTGTTTAAATTTAATAGTAGTTCAGTTACTTAAGTGACAAATTTACTGTTTAATATTCATCAAAGAAGAAACTAGAAGTTATGGTATTCATCTCGTTCTAGCAAACTTCTTCACCTCCACAAGCTGTATCCACGGAAGATTCCAGTTTCGGCAGCAGGAAACCATATTTGATAAACTTGATCGCAAACAAAAACAAAAGGAACAAAGGTCTGTGTAGAAAGGAGGGTTTCGTGATCTTGACTAGTGGAAATCGAAATGTTACAGAATCTGAGACTCCTCATGCGATAACGTAATTTTGAATCACAATATGCGACCAAAAGGGACACAATTATTCGAGGTTGACTTTGAACTTTAACTTTTCCCGAAGCTCGATTATGTCATGGACTTTCTAAATACGGTCACCATGACATTATTCGCAGAACGTTACCGATAATTGCAAAACACAAAGCTAATCTGATCTTGAGTCTTTTTATCATTTACACTAGTTACATCTTAAACCGAGCATTTCAGACAAACTCTAAGTCTGAACCCACGCAAAAGTCCTGACTCTTGCACAATATTTCGACACACCAACAGGGCACATTATCCATGGAATCACTTTAAGTTTCACACCAACCTATAGCAAGAGCTTAGCACCTTTCTAAACCGTCCCGTTTATGAAGCAATAATCTAAGTAGGCATGAGTTATCTGCTGTGTGAACAAAAACAAAGACTTAACATCCTCAGAAATGATAGAAAGCTTTTTTGATTGGTTCGTGTTCGAGTTGCCAGTAGAAACTGATAGTCATTGAAACAACCACAAGCGCCATAACTCCACCGATTATGTACAGAAGGTTTCTAACCACCGTGACAACTATAGAGGTGGGGTCTTGTATTTCACACCTTGTCTCTGAAAATAAAAACATTTATCCAACACTAAAACTTGTTCGAATCCTAGAATCTAGATGCCTTGGTAAAGCTAGAAAAAACTTAAATATATTTCACGTTTACACATTACAACTCTAATAACCAAAACCACGGCTGTAGCCTAAAATGAAAACATTTTGAAACTTCAAAAGAATAACATGGCTTATGAGACATTACCGATTTCTGTATTACATGTCTTTAGCTTTTTGATGACGTCGTTATTTCCGAAGTTGAAGAGCTTATACCAGGAGAGATGTACGTCATACTCATGGACAATCTAGGAGGAAGTAAAATTAACTTTACCTAAGAACAAACAATAATATCTTTCTCGTACTAAACAATGATGTATGATGTTTAAGCAGATCAATTTAAATCTCCCAAACTCCAAAATAACATGAAGGTAGAACGAAGGGCCTGAAAAATACAAACTTTTCTTCACGTACCGAACCTAAGCAGCAGCCAAATCGAGTAGAGTAGGCATTGAGAGATTCGTTACATTTCTCACTACAGACACCTTCTCCATCACCAGCACAATGCAGGGTGAAGTTATCGTAGAGAGGCTTCGTGATGGCACTTTCTACGTCAAAGAAGGAGGCACAACTGTTCTCTGAAAAATATAGGGTGTCGGGATCATTGAATTGAATATTTAGAAGTAGATAGTCGACTTAAAGATCCAGGAAAAGCGACAATTTAAATTGGTTTGTTTCACAGTTGGGATAGAACCCCTTGACCTCAGAAGCTCTTGAGCAGGCAAGTCCTCTGCTCCTCGGTTGTAACATAAACACACGCTGAAGTAAAACCAATAAGTAAGTTGCAAGCCCTCAGTACGTACTGAAGCGATTAATTCAGTTTTACATACTCGCATTTAGATAGGTTTCGTTTCCCTTGTATTTGATGGGAGAGGAGGGGGTGGTCGTACATGCGAGTCGTGTCATGTTCTTCATGACAGTCTCCAGACTAGCGTAGTCTGCACCAGGTAAAAACCTCTGAAGGGGAAGTCCGCGCCAGCATGTTCCTGAGTAAGTTTGGATTAAACATCTACTCGTGACGTTCTAAAAGTCACCTATCACGAAAATTACCTGATTTACTAATCCTTTACCCTGCAAATATACATTTTACTTTTGTGATTTCAAACAAAAATGTGACCCACTTGAATACTTGATGAGTTTGACGAAGCAGTTGTATTTTACATCACATAGTATCTTGTACCCGTCATCCCAGAGATCTAGAAACGTCCTTATTCCTGAAGTAAGAGAACTTATTAGACAGATTAGGGTTATAGGAATCTCCTATAAATGTAAACTCATGTAAGATAAATGACATCAATGGTATTGGTATTAGATAGTTAGATACAAGTCCATAAAAACAACCTGGCTAAGGCCTAAGGAAAAAGGAATGCAGTCATGAGCTCCATATTAAATTGTATTTACATTTTGAAATATTAGAATAAAATATTATGTTCTGCAGTCACTCTCTTTATTAAACTAGCTGCAAACAAGAAGGCCTAGGGAAAATGAAAGACAAAAGTTCAAACCTTCTAGAAGATCGTGAGCTCGTGGTTCGTATACGACAGCTCTGAGGGGCTCCATCATGTGACTGATAAACTGATTGCACATTGGTTCGTACGGAACTTGAGCAGCTCCTTCACACTCCTCCCACGCTTCCTGTAGAGAATTTCAGTAACATTTGAAAAATAACTTTACTTTTATAGAATAGTACAGACTTTAATGCTTCTTCAATCTTTGTGGTTCAACTCAAACTAAAAAACTTTCTGTCCGAGTTGCGATCTAACAAAAAATCACGTTGAAAACAAATCACAAGGATTTCTAAGCCCGGGGTTAGCACACAGTCTAAATGTTTAGAAGACGGACGAGAAGCTAGCTGTAATATCACAATCATTTTGTTTTTTAAAAAAATCAAATTAAAATACTACGTGTCTCATTTTCCTAAGGTTAATTAATAAACTTGATAACTTATAATTGATAACAGTGACTCACATCTTCAGTCCACGTATGGTACTCAGTCCGGTTGATGATAACAGATCCTGCAACAGTCTCTTCTCCCTCTTCAGAGATCTTGGAAACATCAATCATTTAATAGGCAGATCTTGATTGTTTCTGATATTTTTGAGGGTAAGTATTTCGATCGTTACATAATTCGTGAAGTTTACTTACCGAAACAACAGTGCTGTCCCAAATCATGTGCTTGTCGAACCTTCTTTCTCGCGTTATAACCTCACAATCTGAGGATTTAATCTTTACCGTTTGTTCTTCAGACGTGTTCACTACTTCCGATATCTGAAACAAACATTGAATAAAGAAAGTAGGGTACAATAGAAATGTAAATTTTAAAGGTAAACATTGTGCTGCAAACTGCACCTTGCTTATTCTATTTCTAATTCATTCATAAAGTCCGTCTATTATTAAAAGAAAATATGTAAGTTATCAATAAATAATGACCTCTTCGTTGCAGTTTCTGGTGTAGTTGAAACACGTCATATCAATAGCCGTACATTGGATCCTGCAGGAGGATAACTCATCCGCTCCCGGCTTGTACGCAAAATCAGAACTACAAGTGAAGGTGGAGTTACATTGGTCCCTTAGAGCGTCGACTACCGGAATACATTCGGCGTACACCTGGAGAAGTCTCAGTTAAAACGCGAAATGAAATTAATCCTTTCAAATTACTCGACAGCTTTGAACAATACTGATTGTTCGTAAATAGTTTTTCACTGATCAATGGCTGCACATGGTACAATTTATTGTGATTCACTCAGAAACACTGTTTTTCATTGAAAGGAACAAACATGCGATGTCTTATTGAAGTTTCAATATGAATGGGTCAATGGAGCTGAAGATAACTCTTCCACGAACATTAACAAGAAATATGCTTAATTCCTCTTACCTTTGCTGCGATTCCGGGTGCCTTTTCTACAATTAAGTCTGGATCTGTTATGTTAGTTTTACAATCTTGGTATTCTTCTTTACATTCATTTGATCTGTCGCAGCTCCAAGAATAGCCCCCTGAGAAAGGAAAAACCTATCAGTGACGGTAAATACTGAAAACAAAATTGGTAAGCCGCGTCTATAACCATACTTATCCCACAGTCCAGGTCATTCTAGCGCCAAATTGTGCCCATTTTCGTCGTTTATATCTTCGTCCTTGATGTCTCTTATAGCAGTAGCAGCACTCTGCCTCAGTTATTCTAATAGAATCACAGAACAACTTCATGTTAGAGAGTTAGGGAGCATGTTGAGCTACCTAGACCTAATTGATCGCTTAATGAGGCGCAAAACAATAGACAAGACAATGGTGATTTAGAGAGCAGGTATTGATAGAAATAGAACTTTGCTTTCCTCCTTGGCACAGTATAGAGGCACAACACATACATTTTCTACGTCCAACCAGTTTGCTGTTTGCTATGCTCCTTTTTATTATTATTATTTTTTTAGTTTAAGAGCCCCTTTCTTGCTGATTTGAAGATCTTTTCTTAAATGTGATTAAATTCCTATGATTTAAAGTAAACATTAAACGCTGAAAACATTTAAAACGTGAAAATATATTCAAAGAAAAAAATATTTACGGGATTAGGAAGGAATAAAAGAAAGTGACGATGATTTTCATTATACTTTCTCTTAGTTTCTTCTATTTTGTCTCTTTCTCTTATGGAGGTGAGTATTAGTAAGTCAGCTTAAAAATATCTTACTAAATAAAACAGAGAGGCCAAAATACGACACAGTTTGGAAATATTGATTGAAAAGTCATATAATCTATTATCAAAATCTCATTTTCCAAGGAACAGAACTTACAAACAAGACGACAGCGCAGTCTTAATTCCTCAGCTAATATCAGATACATTTTCAGAATCGAGAGAAAGAATGAATGGGGAGGTAATTCCACTTAAAGCAGAGAATTCTCGCTCCGAAAGTTACAGCATGAGCAATCAAATGTACGGTCCTGGCAATGCTATCGACCTGAAACTGGAGACCCTCTCTCACACAGTGCCCAACTCAGACGGTAAAACCTGGCATAAGATTATCCTTAGCCAGATACACTGTGTCAGGCAAGTCGTGCGGTTTAGGATGGATGGAACTGTTCACCATAAGTGGAACTGCACACGAAGCGGCTGTAGTGATTGTCAGGGAGAATACTGTAGTACCATCACTGTAACGATAGTTACAGAGGGATTGGCACAAATTCCAGAGATGTCCGGCAATTGCGGGGACACTGTCAAGTTAGAGCGTCTTGATGCCGCTCATTCTGTCGATATCAGGTTGAGGTTGTTCGAAGTTGCCGTTATCGGCAGAGCGACAGGTAAGAACCATCTTAAATTTAAACGAAATTTCTTGAAGCTAGCTAAAATTTGAGCAATCATACTATGGCCATATGGTAGCTGTTGCCCGTTATCGACTAATTAAAAAATGTAATAACTGTTTCATCTCAAGGGAAGAGTTGAAACAGTCATTGCATTTTTTGAAATGACTCATTTAAAATAGTAAAACCTGGTAAATTCATATTATTATCTTACAAAATTGAAATAGCCTAGCTTTTAAGTCACTTTGACCATCGATAACTGACCACAAGTCAACTTCATGGTTTTGTCGAAGCAGTACTGGGTGAAGCCGTCACACTGGTAAGTGGTCCCCCCGTTAGCTGATCTCCTCCTACATCCTCCATCCGAACTGTCGAATATGAAGTTGTCGCTGTCGCTAGGACATTCTGATAACCTGCAACAAGAGATAGATGATCATACAAGAATTCGGAATATCGACATACCGTATTTTGAATTTTCGTGAAAGTTTTAACTTACATATTTTGAAATAGCTTGAAGTTTGATTTTCAAGTTTATAATAGTTATGCAATCTAAGATGTCCGAGCTAATGGTACTACGAGAAATTATTCGTGTAAGGAAATTCAAATGGACATTGTTGTTCCTATCCACGAACCTGTGCCATGAGATTGTGCTAGTAGAATCGCTGGAGCGATAGATGGATTTATAAGGAACTAAAGCTGGAACACTGAGGAGGGAGGAGAGAAACACAAGAGCGGTCAGGTAGAGTCTGTTACACGACACCATATCACATATCATACTGACATGACCAGCTTGAGGACCTGGACAACTTGTCTGTTAAAATGGTTAACATGGAACAAGGTCTAATTCTAGAGTTTTCTATCAAATTCAAAACAAAAGTACAAAGAGATTATATAATTGTCATTAGAACTCGTTGCAATACGGCAATAAAACTAGGAGTTCAGACTTTGTATAGCTACAGGAGTTGGACTTGAAGGTTTTGAAATTGGTGTTGGGACGTAATAAAGCCGATATCACGTTATATACCAAAATTTGACTATTGTATCATAACCGTCAACTTTTGACAATCAATCTGATCTCAATGTGAAATGGAAATCAGATAATTTGCGAAAAAATCTAAGCAACAATAGGGTTCGGACCATTTCAGAAATTTTCCAGAAACAAGTAAGATCACAATGGCCGATGTTAATGACCTGTTTTAATGACTAGCAAACGATGGCATGACAAGAAATTTCACATTTGTTAATCACACCCACACCATGACGGGAAAATCCAAATATCCGACGGTTTTGGTCAAATTATCGAAGCCGTCAAAGCTGCTCATTGCTCTGCCTTAACACCGGTTGGAAGCGTAAAGAAGGAAATACATCGCTGTAACTGAAATGGGATTAAACTGATTAAGTACGTCACGTGATTTAATGTCGCAGTGTGGACCAATCGGGAGGTTGGTGGGAATCACGTGCTGTCAATGGACCAATTAACCAATCATGTGGAGAAGGATCCGGCGATAACCAATCAGAAAGGCAGGAAATTATCGCCGCAGCACATCCAATCAATGAGAATAAATCATGCACATCTACACTCGACATAAATAATTGCAGCTGTAATCATCGTAAGCATGTAGTGATGATATGAACGAGAAAAGGATGAGCAAAAAAGGAGATAAAATTGACATTTGAGGATGGAAACCGTAAAAAAGTATCATGAATTTTGAATTTATCTTACCTCAAGCTTTGGTGAAGGAACAACAGAAATTCCGGGTAGACAATATGATATTTTTGAAAAAGCACAGTGCTGGAAATTATGAGGAGTTAAACGTTCTACCATAGGAAGCCAGTGTATTCTCTCTCGCCATATATTGTGCTGTTTTAGGTAAGCGGCACACAGAAATTGGTGATGAAAACCATCCAAAAACTAAATCGGTGAAAGTGTACACACTGTGAATATATTTTTTGTTTTGGGAGACAAATCACTGAAGGGAACTAACTGTCAATACATCGTCATCATTCTACTGGATGTGCTCGATGAAATTTTAGCGAATTTCAAAAAAGAGTCATTTTGGTGACCAGTTTCCACAGCACTAACATCACAAGAAATGGAAAAAAATCGAAAGGAACTGAAGAGAATTTGAAAAAAGAGAGTTGGAAAACCCAGCAAACACACACGAACACATATATACACGTAAAACAGACCACCAAGTGTAGTTAATACCTTTCGTCAACTATAGCTTCGTATTTCAGCACTATAGGTTCTACATCCCCCCTACTCCCGAGTTGAGGTACCCCCGCCTATACCTAACCAATTAAAACCTGCTCTCCTCTTTCTTTCTCGTGAGGGGGAGTAAGTTTAACAGAACAGAGGTTTAGGATTTAGCCGGGTCAAGTCTCAGTAAACTGACATAATTGTTGAGGTTTGAGCGGCAAAAATTTGCTAAAATAAGAACGAGAAACGTTGCGTTATGCCATAAAGCTATCCGAATATATGATATCGACATGTTTAAAACACTGCCAGTTCCTCGAACTGCGTTGCCGAGAGAGCCTGGTTAGAAAATTGACAAAGTTTGCTACACTCAACTATGGGAACAAGTCGGACATGGGATTCCATTGCGATCATTATTTGAACATTGGATATAAAATCTGATCTTTTAAAAACTCTAAATTTGATTACAAAAAAGAATAAAGCCGGTCGTGAATAATCAAACCTAGAATAATGTACTTGAAACAAGGCAAGTTTAGCTCAAAGACTTACCGAATGACTCCAGTGTCCTAAGATTTACTTTGCCTGGAAGTAGTTATTATGTATTCCCATACCCCTACACTAATATTTTCACTTTTACACCGTCACTGCGTCTCATTCTGATTCTTCTCGCTCTCAATGCGAGCAAGACAGAAATAGTTAGCAATAGTAATATGGGATACAAGTTAAGTGAGAATATGTTCTTTAAATGCAATAAGGTCGAGTAGGTACAAACTAAAATCCTGGTTCTCACGAGTGTACTCGGAAAATATATCTGTTTTCAATAAATGTTACCAGTTTAGATCACAGGACACAGTTTAACATCATTTTGGACTTGAGCAAACAGCCATGCAAGATGCGATGGAAATATGTCTCTTACATCTCAGCGTACGAAGTCCGAAAATCCTGGCCGCTGACTATAAATACTTATGGCCAAACTGAAAATTGTTTTCCTACTCATTTGATGGACATGGATATGATTTATAAGTTTCCAGCCATCCTAGAAACAGCCTACAGTCTTATAAGGTCATTCGCAGGTCGATGGACTGAGTTCATTCCAAAAATTCAATAGAAGTAAATCTTAAGCTTACAAAAATTTCTGCATAGCAAAATGCAAACTGTGAGAACGACTTCAAACTTTCAAAAATGGTAGAATGCTTTTTTGATAGGTTCGTGTTCGAGTTGCCAGTAGAAACTTATAGTCATTGCCACAAGAACAACTCCCATAATCCCTCCGATAATGTAAAGAAAGTTTCTGACCACCGTGACAACTATTGATGTAGGGTCTTGCAGCTCACACCTTGTCTCTGAAACGTTCTATCTTATTTGGAGCTTGATCGAAATGCCCATCAACACACAATTCCTTCTCAAAGAGCTATCTTAAGAACAAAGCAGAATGAAAAAAAGAAATGAAACATTTTTCTTCTGCTAAAATTTTGGTGTTCCACAAAGTAAGTATTTCTGAAAGTTGAATTGAGAAAGTACAAACCAATGAACACTTACCCAATTCATTTCCACAGGTTTCAAGTTTTCTGAGAACATCATTATTGGCAAAGTTGAAGAGCCTGTACCAATCTCTGTTCACATTGTATTCGAACGCAATCTGGCAAGAGAAATAAAATTCAGGAGTGATGACTTTGGCAGTGATGCTTGCAGCACCATATTATAGACCCCCAACTTGCAAATATACAATATCGATATACTTAGAAAAGGAAAGCATGAAAGTGCGAAGACGTTAGAAATACCGTGGCCAAGCAGCAGCCAAATCGAGTAGAGTAGGCATTGAGAGATTCGTTACATTTCTCACTACAGACACCTTCTCCATCACCAGCACAATGCAGGGTGAAGTTATCGTAGAGAGGCTTCGTGATGGCACTTTCTACGTCGAAGAAGGAGGCACAACTGTTTCCTGCAGCAACAAAAATAACATTCATTGTTTTGAACACTACTTCAGTAGTGAGAACTTGAGTAGTGAAATAACTTAACGTCTCAAAGCATATGATTAGATAAAATTTCCAGGAATTCCTCCCGGAGGCACTTTAAAAGTCTAAGCGAAACGAATAGCTTACTAGCGTTGAGATAAGTTTCGTTTCCCTTATATTTTATGGGTGAAGAAGGGGTTGTTGCACAAGCAACACGAGTGATGTTTTTCAGCAATGTTTCGAGACTAGCATAGTCTGCACCAGGTAAAAACCTCTGAAGAGGAATTCCTCGCCAGCATGCTCCTGGGAGAATGTGTTAATAATTTTGGTTCGGGGAGACTCATGTGGAATGTGTTGGACATAATAAGCTACTTAAGAAAAAAGCCAAGTTTTCACGCTTATCGACATACTGGAATACTTGATGAGCTTGACGAAACAGTTGTATTTCACATTGCACAGGATTTTGTAACCATCGTTCCACAGCCTCAAAAATTCTTTTATTCCTGAAAAAGATTTGACTATAGTACAGCTGCGATACTTAGCATAGAACTTTATTTCAAACTCAAAAACATAATTCATAACTACTCACCCATTATAGGATCGTGAGCTCGTGGTTCGTACACGACAGCTCTGAGAGGCTCCATCATGTGTTGAATGAACTGATTGCACATTGGTTCGTAGGGAACTTGAGCAGCTCCTTCACACTCCTCCCACGCTTCCTATGTAACAATATTATAAGGCGAAAAGAAAAAGAAGATAAATTTCAGTAAGAAGATCGAGCAGAAGAAATAAAAGAAGAAGAAGAAGAAGAAG
>JH154719.1:81174-99805 GCA_000226015.1 Mnemiopsis leidyi | reverse complement strand
TGGCTATAGCTCGAGCTAAATACACTATACCGGAAACTAGATAAGTATAGTGCTAACCTTATCTCCATTATCAGTGAGTACTTTTTTATTTTTATTTTTTAACTTTTAAAAGTTTCAATTTACATCTAGTTTGTTAATACGGTTGGCACTGCTTTAATTTTGTATATTTTCTGCGTATTTTTATCAAATGTGATAATTTAAGCTAAGTGTTATCCAAGTTATTTGTGTTTGTCGTTCGATACCTGTCACAGCCCACATGTGCCGCATTTTCCATGAGAGGCCTTGCTATATTCTTCTGACCCTTGCTGTATGAAAGTGTTGTAATAGCAAACGTTTTCGATGTTGTGCTGGGTGTCTTTGTGTGTGTGTGTAAAAGAGATATCGCATTTCTTGTGTGTGCGAGTGTGTGTGTAAAAGAGATATCGCATTTCTTGAAATGCAAAGCTAAAACAATTCACACTACAATCTTGGTTTCTAAATCACATTTACATTTCGCATTCATCAATAAAACATTATAAGTATGTGTATTTGTGCCAATTTTCCAGGAGACACGTTAAAAGTCAACCCTTCCGACAGACTGACGACCAAACAGATCCTATCCCGACTCAAGGTAATGTCCTAAATAACGTGTAATGTCCTAAATAACGTGTAATGTCCTAAAAAACGTGTAATGTCCTAGATAAGGTGTAATGTCCTAGATGACGTGTAAAGCTCGTAAAACTGTACGAGAATATTCACTTTTATTGTGAACATTGCAGATATTTTTCTGCTGCAATTAATATTTCTTAGTGTTTTTCTCGTAATAATGTCCATTTGCGACCTCCAATTTCAGAACGATGATTTTAACAGTAAGGGGTACGTTCCAGCTCCGTCGGCAATTCAAACCGCACCAACGCCACTTCATTCTGCTCCTTCTTCAAACACAAGATCCCAGCCCTCTGCACACACCCCACGATCCAGTCCCAAGGCAGTATGTCAACAATAGGATCTCACGCTGTGTTATTGACCTAACTTGATTTTAGCACCTTATTCTCGACGTCGGGAAAACACGATGAAACCTCTTATCGTCTTAATGGTTCAGTGAAACGTCAAATCAAGATACATTATCTTGAATCCATAAGAAAAAAATATTTAATTGATCTTAAATACGGAAAGCCACTTTTATGGCAATATCCCAATAGCATACACATTCATTGTTTGATTTTCGCTAAAATAAGAAAAATCTAAATTTTCAGGACAGAATCTGCGCCATTAAGTGAGGATACCGCCGCTATCAAACCTAGATCCCGCCCTCGAGCCGCCAACAAACCGAACGAAGCTCTGCTTATAGCGCCTCCCGACTTGACAACATCAGTATCACGTGACAGTGGCATATCTTCACGTGACAGTGTGATGACGTCACGTGATAGTGTGATGACGTCACGTGACTGTGTGATGACGTCGCGTGACTGTGTGATGACGTCACGTGACACTAACGATATTGATACGAGAGTGAAGCGACATAGCGCTCACGGTAGTCCGCAGGTAACTCCCACCATTTCTCGTGTAATGTACTTTAATAGTAAGAGTTAAAAGTAATTACATCACTTCGAAATCCTTAAGATCACAATACTCCTGACTCACATGATAAATCAGTTAAAGCGTTACAAAATACCTCACATTATTAAATAATGAAAATACTTAATTGATTTTAAATTGATTGACAAATATTTGATTAACAATTTGAAAATCTTAGGACATTATAATGATGTTTCTTTCAGTTAAGTTCGTTGGGTGACCCCTGGGGAAACCTTAGCTCTCCCGTGAACGTGAGTTACAATAAGAGTTACAACCTGTAACCCTGTGTAACTGAAACTTCGTAACTGGAACTGAAACTCTGTGTAACTCTGTAACTGTGCCGTGTATTGTGGTGTTGTATTCGTGTAGTTAGCTACTGTATTTCCTCACAATCTCTTATCTTATCTTTCATTTGGGGATCTGTAAAACACTCCATCATTCCCCTGGGAATCCTCATAATTCATCGTCACATTCTTCTAGACGTCTCTAATGGTCAATAAACTACCCGCATGAATACTGTGCGTTACTGTAAAAGTGTTAAAATATATGCAAACAGGAAGTATGCAAGTATGCAAATATATGCATAATGCAAGTGTGCTCAATTTGCTACGTATGAAACTGCATGATCAAACTTGATATTCTTATTGTTACACCGGAACTGTAATATCATAAAAACAGACCGCTCCAACGCCTGACATTACGTTTTGTCTTATACTATAAAAGTTAAAATGTACAAAGTTCAGTTTAGTCTGTACAGAAAACACTGTGCAGTGCGGTCTATGTGTACCTATAATCTATATGATTAGTACAGTATGTTATTGTTTAGCCATCTGCCATGGTTTAACCGTGGTATACTGTACAGCCATGGTGTCCTCACATATTAGAAAATTTGACAGTGCACATTGCGGCCAACGCGAATACAAACACTTTAATGCGTTCACTGTAGGCAACCAATAGCTAGGCTAGATACGTATTTGATCAAATAACTAATATTGCAGACCACATGCACTATTGCACACCAGCTCGCAGAAAGCTGCATATTTCCGATATGAGGGGACACCACAGTGAAATGTACATCGTACATTTTACAATTTAAGTGTACATTGTATGTCATACAATTCAAGGTGCCTTGTGCACTACTGTATACAGTAAACTAGCTTATACACTTTGTACACTATACACTACCTGTAAAATTGTACATTGTGTGGTATTCGTGCGCACTGCACATAGTGTACTCTGTGCAATTTGTACATTGTATTGTGTACACATTTTGTTCTATATGTACATATTACATTGTGTAGTGTACACATTGTGTATGTACATTTTACAATAAAAGTATATTGTCCGACTGACGTCTGTCTTCATGTTGTGTCTTTTGACTTTTCTGATCTCTACTTTCTGCTTGTTCAAATGTTTGGAGGCTAATTAGAGCATGCACTGTAAAACAATAATGTTAATGTTGGTGGAAGCCAGCAAGCATTCATAACGCTCCATTAGAAAAAGCATTTTTTTGCATATCTCATTTTTTCAATTCTGGGTCCAGATAAATTATTATATTGAGCCTAAAAGAAGGAATTGGATTTCTGCCAAAGCACACCATGATATAGTACTGTGCACATCTAGAATCGTAGACAGCAAATATTGGGTGTAAGAGCAGAAGACACAGCATGAGGTGGACTTACAGAGTCTTGACAGTATCACCATTTTATTTTACCGTATATCTCCAGCAGCAGGCTAAAAACAACACTGTGACCCCATCCTCTACAACTCTACAACCCCTCTAACTCCACTCTCTACAACGCCTCTGACTCCACTTTCTACAACTCCTCTGACTCCACTCTCTAAAACGCGAACGCCTCTGACTCCACTATCTATTAGCCCGGGTGGCCCCCTGAATCCACTAGCAGCTACCTCAACCCTAGTTTATCTGCCTCCGCCTCCTGCGTCGCCGTCTCACAAACCCGCCCGGCGCCGGGGACACTCTCGCGCTAAGTCGGACACCACTTTTTTAAAGAACATATCAAATCCGATGACGAACCCGTTTCTCTGGGAGGAAGAAAAGAGGAGTTACGCGATGAGCAGCAGTACAGGGCAGCTGTCTGGCGTGTCTGCGTTTAGCGCGGCTCAGGGGAGACTGCCGCGCAGCGCCACCACCAGCAGGGAGGAGGGCGTCAACAACAATCGGGGCTGCAGCAGTGAGGTGGGTCTTGTTCCAGGGTTTCGGGGTGTGAGTCAGCCTGGGCAAAAAAAAATTAATTTTTGTGGAACTGTATCTCTGGAGGGCGGTCACAATTAATATTTTTAGATCATGTGACAGCTGCTGCCAATCAATATCGAGAAACGCTGTCACGTGATATAAATATGAGTGACTCTTTTCCAGATATACCGTTCTTTATACTAATTTTCCTGTTTTTGTGCAAATCTATCATAAGTAGTTTTTGTGGTTTCCAGCTAAGTTTGCAAATGTCTGACTCACACCCCAATTGTGTTATAGAGAGTGCAGCTGTGGTGAAGGTTTTTAGAGTAGCTGTTAACCAATCCAGATTTATTAATATTTATTGATTAGGTTCAAGCTGACTGTATTTGTGTTTACATACAATATTTCATAAAGTTATTCAGTTCTTCGAAATTACCTACAATTATATTTTGCATGTGCATTATGTGACTTTGACGCACTGTATTCTCAACGTTAGTGGAAATGTGATAAAAGCTGTGGATATGAGTTTAATGATGTTACAAGCCTTGATGATGACGTCATTTGCTGCATGTGCTGTTGAAATTAACCCTGCATTGCTGCTTACACTGTCAGCTATTCTTATGAAGTTCTGCTAATCTTATCCTTGCTTATTATAACCGGGATTAATACTGAACTTAATCTCAGTAAATTTTCTATCTGAAGCACATTATTTCACTATTTGAATTACAATAGTAGCATATTTATTAAATTCATTTTGGTAGTATGAGAATAGATACAAGCTTTAAGTTTCAACAACGATTTGTATACCTTGCTAATTTGCCCGATTTCTTTTTGATCCCATGGTGCCTCTGATATTTTATTACATTGATCTCAGAAAAGGGCTATAATCCAATACATAAATAATAAACTCCCCGAAAAATCAAAATCAAAAGAAAATTCTTACGATATTTATTTTCAGACTAATTTCGAAGAGTGCGGTAAGTTTTTTTGTGCAAAACGACAACACTTTTAATACATTACAATACGCTATACAATACAATATAATACAAGACAGTAATACAATACAATACAGTACATACAATGCAATACATGTATACAATACAATACAATACAATACTATACAATACTATACAATACTATACAATACTATACAATACAATACAATACTATACTATACAATACAATACTATACAATACTATACAATACTATACAATACTATACAATACTATACAATACTATACAATACTATACAATACTATACAATACTATACAATACTATATACTATACAATACTATACAATACTATACAATACTATACAATACTCAGGCTTTTCTAACAACCCGTTTGAACCTACACCTACTGTTGAGGACGAATTTCTAAAACTCAGTTTGAGAGACAAAGGAAACTCCCAACCCAGGTTTATAGCAGTTTAGTGTACATAATTGTGTTATGTGTACTGTGAGATACTGGATCATTTTGTAGTTTATGATACCCTGCCATAATTGTGTTACGTGTATTATAAGATGCAGGATGATTTTGTAGGTGGCTAGTGTGCCTCAAAATTTCCATTTGGTGTGTGTCTGTCTTTGATTGTTTATACTTGTTTTATTATTATAACTGTAAGCTTGGAGACTAGGTGCCGTACCACCGCAGAGGGTTTGCATTATCATTTATGTTGACTTAACATGATTTTGTTCTCTAGATCATTTAAATAAAGGTGAACTAGAAATAATATAACAAGTACAGTGTATAATGTAACATGTACAGTGTATGATATAACATGTACAGTGTATAATATAACATGTACAGTGTATAATGTAACATGTACAGTGTATGATATAACATGTACAGTGTATAATATAACATGTACAGTGTATAATGTAACATGTACAGTGTATAATGTAACATGTACAGTGTATAATGTAACATGTACAGTGTATAATGTAACATGTACAATGTATAATTTAACATGTACATTGTATAATGTAACATGTACATTGTATAATGTACCATGTACAGTGTATAATGTACCATGTACAGTGTATAATGTACGATTAGTAAACGAATAGAAGTGTGCTATCGGAAATTATTTCACGAGTGCCGTAGGCACGAGTGATAAATAATTTCCGATCAGCACACGACTAATGAGTTTACTAATTGTATTATCAACCGACTTAAATAACTAAAATACTGACAGGATTTAGAACATGGCTTTCCCTTTCTTTTAAGTTATTGGCTTTTAAAAACCGTTGCACCAATATGCCGTGTAGCAATTTATGCACTCTATATCCAACCCGAAATAGGTTCAGTAAAAAAATCTGTTTAGCTAAGCAATTCTAATTGATTGTTCATTTTATGAAGGAGCACATGTTTTGCAGCTAAGCCTCGCGAGTGTGACCATTGCACGCACATCACCATAGCAACATACCACGTCAAAAAAGTGCTTATTTTACACGTATGTATAGGAGTGTGCTATCGGAAATTAGTCAACGGTACTTGGTAACACGGGAGGTTGATAATGTAACATGTACAGTGTATAATGTAACATGTACATTGTATAATGTACCATGTACAGTGTATAATGTACCATGTACAGTGTATAATGTAACTTGTACAGTATATAATGTAACTTGTACAGTGTATAATGTAACTTGTACAGTGTATAATATAACATGTACAGTGTTTGATGTAACATGTACAGTGTATAATATAACATGTACAGTGTATAATGTAACATGTACATTGTATAATGTAAGAAGTACACTGGTGTATAATGTAACATGTACAGTTGTGTTTGCTTATAACTTAAGAATCGTCCAAGGTCGTTACTTGTACGTTGATCACAGCCGTGTTGGGTTCCACCTTTAAACCATGTGTGAAAACTTTGATGTTACTAGTCCATTCTGAAGATGTGTATGTTCTGTAATTTCTTTATATATGTGTGGTGATGCGTGTCGATTGTGTGGTTTGCCGTGCAAAGAGTGTAAAGTTCTACCGTAAATTTCAGACAACGGTATTCTTGGGGAGGTTTTGTAAGCCAGGTACGAACAATAACTAGATCGGGAAAAGGTTCTCACACGTTTAAACAAATTTTTGATACCTCCCCACAAATCACACAAATACTGTTCCCTATTCTAGTCGTACAACTTCATGTCTACTGATAAACTAATGTAATCAACTACGCAGGCTGGACCAAATTGCGGCTTCCGAACCAACTAACACGAAACCAGCCAAAAGCAACAAAGTAGCTCGTGCAAAAAGTAAGTTTAGTTTTTAAATGATTGAATTTACCGAATGTAATTTTAAAGAAACCCTGATTTTTATTAGAGCGACTAATTGTATCCTGGAAAATTAATGATTTTCTCATTTAAAAGACCCTTCTAACTTAATACATATGTGAATAGTGAGAACTACATGGTTCCTACTAAATCACTCGCCAGTGCGTTTTTACGAGACTTTCAAAGCTCTCACTCTCAAACCTAACATCGTACCTTAGCACAAAAAGTTTTAACTTTTAACTTTTTGTTGCATTTTTGCTCTTAAACGTAACGCAGTAAGCCATGGTAAAACTCGTTCCACCATTTTAACTCGCAACCCTTAAACATGGAGATAGTAGGACTAAATCACTAATAGGCTTAATCGCTCGCTAATTAAAGCTAGTGATTCCGTCCATTAGTAATCCAAATATCAGTGGTTTCAAATTTTTCACTGGCGCTTGATTTAGTACTTGTGGAAGTAGAGCATATAACTAACTGACACCAAAGCGTTTTCCCACAGTCCCAAGAGCCGCCCAAGACCCGTCGTCAAACGAGCCGCCATCATCTCACAGGGCCAGGGCATTCAGCAATGAGGTAAATTTGTAGTATTTTTTTGTAGTTTTTAGTACATTATATTTGCAGTATTTTGTTGTAGTTTTTGGTATATTATATTTGTAGTATTTTGCTGTAGCTTTTAGTATATCATATTTGTACTATTTTGTTTAGTTTTTAGTATACTATAGTATATCTATTTGTAGTATATCTATTTGTAGTTTGTTGTTTACTATATTTGTAGTACATTACCGTTTGTTGTAAATAGTATTTGTAGTGTGGTATCGTTAACTGAATAGTATGCGGTAAGTGCAGTGCTGGTCATGTGTTGAGTTTGAAGTATAAAGTACGCTTGCAGTTTACTCCTTAAGCATTGAGTTGGATTTATACTCTTATGTTTGATATTGATACTTCAGTAATAAGTTCAACTTTAACCCCAACTCTACAACGTGGGATAAGCCGTTTCTTCCTAATTCAAAATGCCTTGCATCTGCTGAGAGAAAATTCTCAATAATGATTCTCAATAAAAGAATAAATAGTGTAAATCATTAGAAACTAATCCCCTCTAGGCTGCAGTGCCGCTAAACCGGACCCTCTCTGATCCGCCGCCATCTTCACCAAGTCTGCAACACGGACAATCGCTTTCTTCCCTAACTTCCCTGGACGCCAAGTCCCCCTCCACCAAGAAGAAACGCAAGCCCATCAACTTGTTCGGGAAGAAGAAAGTTTTGTCTCAGGAAGATTTTGTAGCTAAACACAGCGGAACGTACAACAAGTCCGTTCTGGGAAATCCGCTGTACGATGATCTCAATACTTGAGCTTGAACTCGAAGTGTAATTAGCATGTTGATTGGTGAATGCTGATTAGGAATGCTTATTGGAATGTAGTAGCAGAAGTTTGGAATGTGAAGAATGTATGTGTGTTTAAGGTTTGTAGAATGTGCTAGTAGAGATGGTAGACAAGTTGGAATGTTTTCCGGTTATCTGTTTACATCTAGAGGAGACAAGAGCTCTAACCGGTAGACTTTTAACCGGGCAATTTTTCATCAGTACAGTTTTCCCCTTTCTCCTTACACAGAAAAATAAGATAAGCTAAAAAGCTAACTTGAGTTACAGATCAATGTATTACCTCAAATCGTCCAGAATGTTTTCCATTTCATTTAAAGACTATTGTCACATATGGGGTTTGCTAACCCATCCCCCATTTTGCAACTTTAGAATTTTGTTAGAAATAAGGGGGAAGTGTACTACCGGAATAATATGCTACCAGAGAGCTTGCTAGTTAATATAAGCGTTGACAAAGATACATGAATGTTGTTATCATTATCAATTTTTACACCTTATGTTATACCGTGCTTTTTCGACAGCGTGTTTTTTGTTACTTTTTGATCAAGCTTCAATTTTTGAGATTTTTGATACGAAATTTAGGAGATTTCTCAGTTTTTAGCAGCGCAATTTTGTGTATATTTCAGTGTGTTTCAGCGATCAGAATTTCTTGATATTCGGACTGTGAAGAGAGGCGACATAATCAGAGGCAACATTTAAGTGCGGTCAAAAATCGCAAATTATGCGGTGCCGCACTTGCTGAAATAGGCGAATTGTGCGGCAGAGTGCGGCGAAAATTGTCAAATTATGCGGTGAAATTGCGGCGAAATTTCCATAAAAGTGCTGGAGTTGGACGTTTTAGAAATCGGTCCATTCAAGCATAAAAACTCAAAGTGTAACGTGATATGACGATTGGATACTTAGCAATAAGTATTGGCTATTACGATCAACGTAGGTAAATGATGTGTATTGGCCAAGCTTCAGCTACTGACGAAAACGTCCAAAGTGACGAAAACGTCCCAAGTCCAGGACGAAAACGTCCCAGATTCCGAGCAACAAGTACCAAAATGTCCTACATTCCGAGTAAGGCTTGTCAAGCGCAAGGACGAAAACGTCCCAGATTCGGATCAGCAAGGACGAAAACGTCCCACATTCCTATCAGCAAGGTGCGAAAACGGCCCAGATTCCAATTGGCAACGTACGAAAACGTCCCAAATTCCATTTAGCACGTGGAAACCAAAATGTCCCAATTTGAGAGACGAAAAGGTCCCATTTTCAAACCATGATGCAACAAGAAATATTTTGGTTTTTATGCGATCAAGTGCGATTTGTGGGAAAATATGCGAAAATATGCGGTGAAACCGAAAATATGCGGAATTATGCGGATAATATAGAATTGTGCGGATTGTGCGGAGAACTGGAAATTGTGCGAAATCGCACTCACCGCACTTAAATGTTGCCTCTGGGCCGACATTGCTTTTTTTAAACATTTTGTGGCGTAAATGTTCGTAGATTATATTGATTTAGTATTTAGTAAAGAGGTATATTTGTGGGCTAAATAAACAAATTAGTGCTTTGGATGGTAATATAAGTCTATAGCTTTAACTTTAAAACTTATAGTTATAGTTGTTATATACATCATGTACAGTATCTAACATAGCTACAATTCAAGTGGCACAACTCAAATTCCTTTAAAAAACATCATAATCTTTACAAAATACTACTCTAAACAGTACTTTCATTGAACTTATATTTATAACTTTTGTAAACCATGCATACATCAATACTTATGAAATAATTTATCACTGATGATTGATTGATGTAACGAAGATTATGCTCTTCTGTGCTGGCTAAATTACTAAATTTTCGCCTGGCTAGGCTGTTGTTCCTGAAATCGCTACCGTTTTAATAATTTATGTATTGAATTTTTAAATTTGCTTACCTTGTTTGGGTGAAGTTATTTTCAAAAATTATTATATGGAGAATTAGAAACTGATATAGAATTAGATCACTATTACTATTAGAAATGAAGGTGAAGAAATATTATATTACTATACTCAATAGTAGATATTTTAATTGATACTGACTACACAGAGTGTAACACCCAACGTTTTGTACCCCTACTTTTGTGAACTAATTTTGTGTACCTATATAATTATAATTCGTGTTTGTCTTGTTTGAGATTGCTGTAGACGGTGCCTAGCCCTGTTGCCGCAAATTGGCAGCCTCCACGATGTCGTCACAACGTAAAACATGTTGCAAGTTAATGTAAGTGGTTATCTTAGTGTTGTACACTTTATCTTGCCCATCTTTTTCTTCCTCTCCTCTCGGGGGCTGCCACTTCGCAAGGCAAAGCTTATGATATCCGCAAACAGTTTATTATAAAAGTTTCAAGTCCAACGAGAGTTGTACAGAAGCGTGCACCCTCCCGTCATTTTATTCTCGCTTCAAATGCAAGGGTCTGACAAAGTCAGACAAAACAAAAGAGTTCTCTTGAGCTAAGAGAAACACTGTAGTGTTGGTTGACTCGACTAGTATAGTAGCCTTTGGAGTTGTCTGACTTTGTCCGACCCTCATTCGAAGCGAATACAATGTTTGTAGGCTTACAACCTACCGTCATCGCTTCGCGCGCGTCACACCTGCTCCTCGAGCGAAGCGTAATGACGCTAAGATTCAAAGAATCGTGGACGCGCATCGCCCGTTAAATACAATGTCAGGAGTGTGCGCGCTGCCGTACAACTACAACAGTTGGAGGAAATTAATGCCTTCTGAAATTTAACACGTGGTACTAATTGGAGTGTGCGTTTACGATTACAGATACGATTGCCAAAGTAAATTGTCATTCCATTGCTAAGCCAACATAGCCCTGTGGCTTGCCTTACGTTGCGGCCCATATTCAATTCAAATTAAATTTGAATTGAAAACTACGTTGTCGACGTGTTATACCGTACCCGACTTGTCGAGATGTTACCCGACCCGCGCGCGGCTCGCAGTTTTTTGCTCTCCTAGAACGTTAGACGGATATCATCTCGTCAATACCCGACTCGCGTTGTCTCACGTTGTGACCGCGGGCGGCCACGCCACTTCGCGCGAGCCGGAGGCTGCCGCTTCGTGGCAGCAGGGCTATGCAACGTGTAGCAAGACTCGCGCGCTTTACGGCAGCAATTGTCTCACGCTGTGCGCGCGCCGGAGGCTGCTTCTTCGCGGCAGCAGGGCTATGCAGTACGTGTAGCATGGCAGCAGGTCAAGCAACGTCTGACAAGCGTGGTCGGCCGCGCCCCAAATTTTTTTAATTTTTTAAAAGTATAACAGAAATGCGTAAAAACGCGTAATGGCCACAACATTTAAAAATAGTTGTTTTGAATTACGTTGTGACCCACCGCTTGTCGTGGTGTTTCCCGACTCGCGCGCGGCCGCTCGCAGCTCTCCGTTCATGAGAAAGTTAAACGGATATCATTTCGTCATCCTGCCTCGCGCGGCGCTCAAAATATGACATTGCACTACCTAGAGCCCTTTTGTGTGCTGCAATCGTCCGCGTCAATGGCAGCACTGAGAACGATCCGACGCGCAAACAAAAGTCTTGCCTGACGTGGGTCTACAAAAGTTTTTTTCTGATGAAGGGTTATGTTCATGTTAAAAGTCAATCTTGACGAGATTATATCCGTTTACCGTTCTAACGAAACGAGTACCGTTTACCGTTCTCGTTCAGCTTTAGCTGCGTGAGTCGGGTATCACCGCGACAAAGTCAAACAAAAGGACTTCAGTCTATAATGCTTTGCAAACCCACATAACTCTGTCACTTAAGTTCTATTGACGAGATTATATCCGTCTACCGTTAGCTGCATGAGTCGGGTATCACCGCGACAAAAGTCCTATTAACCAAAAAATAATGTTCAGCATAGATTCATTGAAAGGATTATATTTTTAATGTGATAAAATTAGCTTGTTTAACTTTATAAATTCGCATCAGATCTGAGATCAATCGCCTTACAACTCGTAAAAATTTAAAAAATCTGGGATTTTGAAATGTTCTGATGTTCATGATTGGTTTTAAGTAAATACTAGGTTATTTTGTTACATTTCTGAGGTTAATGTGCATAGTTACAACCTGTTGTTGCACAGGCATGGCGCCATGGTGCTCAGCTGTCAGCTGCATACATACTTCAGTGTAAGGGCGAGGAGGTCCAATCAGAGATAAGGTGTTGTCTGAGAGTAAGAAACAGTTGACTACTCAATCCATTCAGCATGCAGTCAAAACAGCCATTGGAGAGGATCAACACTGCTGAAACCTACTCATTTTCAATTTTCGGACTTCATGAAGCAGGGGATGACAATTTACGTGTATCTGATCAGGCGATCATGAACCAGTGTTTAGGGGGCAGTACATCTACTGTAAAGGACTTCACCAGAATAGGAGCAATGTGATCAGACACGTGTTGCCCCGTTAATGTCTCCCTCAAGAACAAAGAAGCAGCTGTCAGTGTGCTGTCTGGTGCTATAAAGTTAAAACGGATACCATTGAATAAAACTGTGTGCATCAGGCTGGTTAGAATCACAGTTGAACAGCGTGTTGCAAGGACGAAGTTGTGGAGAAGTTGAAAGAGAAGATGAGCACTTTTTTGTCTATGGGCACTCACTTTGGCCCCCCCATTTTGAGAAAGAGGCTACGGACCTGCCTTGTGGCTTAAGTTTCAAGGAGCTCCTCCGGATTACAGGCATAGACCGTACCCGGCTGGGGTGGGGGTTGGTACTTCTGGAGGACATAACGTGGTTATGACCCTTGTGGATCAGTGATGTCCCTAAGGACATCCACCATAGTGATCCGTCATTGGAGGACTTCTAGAACCCATTGGGAGTCAGGTGTCGAGACACCCTTCTGGAATAGTGGTAGTGAATACTACGAGGTACTACCTGCTAGGTAATCCTCGGGGTTGAGGCTTGCGATTAGTGTGCGTGAGGGGATCAAGTGTGGTACTGGTATTACTCGATCTGGTGTGATTTGCCTGGAGTTATGTGTTGGGTTTATATTGTTGGAAAGTGCTTGTTTTGCTGTGTGCGTCCAGCGACAAGCGCGCTTTTATATGATGCTGATAGGGGGGTTTTTCCATGGTTGTATCTGATATGTGGCGTTTTGTTTAAGGCACATTTCTGAGTAAGTCTTTACCAGTTCCCCTTGTCTGGTTTTGTTTGATGTTCCACTGTGCTGGGCGGAGGATTATGAATCAAGTGAAACACGAATCATACACTCATCAGATGAGCGGCTAGAAAACGACTAGCGGCAGGGGTTACGATTCAAACACTCATAATATGAGTGGCTAGAAGATGACTAGCGGCAGTTAAAGGTGGTGACATGAGTGGGTGCATATCATGAATTGTGAGTGACCAAAATTGATGTGTCAACTGTTTGTTTCTAGGGCTGTGTCAGGCCCCAGGGTCTGTCATGTTGGTTGGACCTCATGCAGGTTAAATGACGGGATCTGATGGGGTGACACTCAAAGTTGACTGACAGAGAGTTGACAGGGGTTTCTCTCTTGATGTCTAATACCATCCCAAAAGATGAGGATGGAACCAGAACTCTTCTACCTTATAGAGAAGGGACAAATCAAAAGCAGTCAGAAAAAAAGCAGTAAGACACGGAAACAGCTCAGTGACAGACAGGATCCTTAGAGCATTTCTTAAAGAGCTTTTCAAAAATCGATGTAAAGGTTGAGCACAGAAAGACTTCTTGGTTAAAGATCATCAGCACTGGAGAAGAGCCTGGATGTCAAGTCGACATTACACCCTCCACTGTGCAACCCTCAGCAGCCATTTCTCTCAGTTTTGACCGTTTGAAAAGTGCGTGGCTTTTGATTTAATTTGGTTTGACTTTTAAGAACACAAGGTGCATACTGTTTTGCGAGGGGCAAGAGACTAAGAACTCATATGAATTTCATATGCCATGAAATATGATACCCACATGGCTGGATAGCTGTCACAGAATTTTTCTGGTCCTATTTTAAATAAATAATAAATTATATTATTGCTGTAGTATACCTTTTTAGTAAACATTAACTGGTACTTCAGACCAATTCCCAATCAATCCTTGGTGCCAGATATTCTCAGTGGCAATTTAATTTTGTTTGTATTTAATTTCAGAATTACAACGTCAGATTATATTTTCTGTGTATTTAATTTCAGAGAATTGTTTCAAAAGTCATTCTCTCCCAGCTTCTATGGTATAGAATTACAACAAAAGCAAGTGCAATGGAAACCAGGATCTTAACTTTTTAATACTGGTAAATATGAGTTAGAAATAAACTTTGTCATCCAGGCATTTGCTATTTTTAAATAATGGCGACTGCTCTGATGATCACAATTACTTATCTGAATTGCATAATTTTTATGTTAGACCTCCTCTTGCAGGTAGAATTGCTGGAATATGAAGGGCCTTATAACTGCCACACAAAAGAGGCATTACAAACCATCTGAAGCCGATAACACAAGTGATAACCCAGGTTCATTCAATTTATATATGTAACCTTTTAATCATCATCATAAAGATAATTGAGAACATAAATCCTCAAGTGAAATAAACAGTAAAAAGTGGATTGGAACTGGAAGTAGTGTTAAAAGTATAGTACAGTCATCCCCCGATTTACCGGGCCCCAATTTACCAGGCCCCCAAATTTACCGGGCCTCATTTCTTTCCCCCAAAATTTTACCCGGAGAACAATAGACCCAGTACAAACTTCAGTATTTCCAAGGCAACTGTTAAATTTTGTTGTCAAAACTATTTAATACAGTCGTACTAACATTTTTTACTTATTTAGCATTGTTCCAATGATAAAAAGACGGTTTATAGACACATAATACGGTATATAGACATATAAGAGACAATTTAGACCCAATTTCGGCCCCAAATGGCACTCCCCCGATTTACCGGGTCCCCCAATTTACCGTGCATTTTTGCTTTCCCCAGAGAAGCTCGGTAAATCGGGGGATGACTGTAGTAGTGTTGCAATTGAAAGTATTTAAATTTCAATTTCAATTATGTAACTTTATCTTATTACAGGGACAATATCCCCTAAGCCATCCCCTCGTCGCACCCCAAAGAAAAGAAAAAGCAGAGCATCCTTCAAAGTGCCTACTTGCAAGAGAATATTAGACCTGCCTGCTCTTCCCATTGTTCAGATACCTGAAAGTAAAAACAAAGATCACGAGTCTCATAATTTAGAGGTGTCTAAAAGTGGCAGAGAGAGTTGCAGCTCAGGAGAAAGTACAGACAATGCGAAACATGATTTGACAGACATCTTATCTGTTATCAAGCCAGAAGCTTCATTCCACGATAAATCAAAAACAAAATATGCAAAAGAAGCATTGCAAATCCAGCTGCTGAAAGTAGAAGAAACAGAAGATGAGAAATGCTGCTATGAGGACAAATTGCCTAAAGTAATATCGTCAGACAAAACCATAGTGTTACTCGATGCCCCCTCGGATAATGTAAAATCTGATGAAGACAACTCTGATAAAGCAAACTGTGATAAAGTGGGTCCAAATGAAGAAAATTCTGATGTAGTAACCTCCAAAGAGATCAACACAGACAGAGTAACTTCTGACAAATCTGACTTTCCTGACAACAACAAAAAGTCTGATGATGTTGATGAAGGCTACTTTGATTCCTCTTATGTTGATCTTGAGAAGATTCTTGAGAGTTCATTTGTTGATGCATCCACAGAGACTGTAACACTAAAGAAAACTGATGCTACAACAGTAACAGAGACAGTAAATGTAAAGAAAATTGACGCCACAACTGCCACAACAAACATTTCCCTAGAAAAGAGTGATGCTGCAAATGTAACAGACACTGATGACTCAATCGATTCCCTAAACCGAGAGTTTTTGTCGAAACTCAGTCTCACCACAGCTGTTCAGACAGAGGAGAGCGGTGCTAAACGCAGGAAAGTTAACAAAGCATGTCAAATTACTGACGAAGCTGTCTCTACCCTTAACAAAAAGTTGTTGACTCTCAGAAATAAGCTAAATAAAGTGATTGTGGAGAAGGACTCTGCCTTCAAGAAAAACAAAGATCTTGAGAAAAACTGCTCTGATCTCAAAACTGAGAGGTGATAATGTGATAATTTAGTTGCTGTAGTTGAGTTATTGTTTGTTAGCTGGATTAAGGTTAGGATACACACTTGAACATGATAATATATGTATATTAACCTGGGTACCGGAGTTGAATTATCGTTCCATATAACAGTTTTTTACTCGTCATGCTCTATTTACAACATTTATAGTTTGACGTAATAACATTAGTCATTTACAACTGTAAAATAGCTTTAAAAATATTGTTAGATTGGAGAACTGGGTCACTCTCATATTAAGATTCACTGTTAAATGTTATACATACAATCTAAAATAAACCTTCATTGCAGATTGTCTTTGTTAGCCCAAACTGAGGCTTTACAGACTGAATGTGTCAAGAAAATGTATGACAATGATAAACTCACTGAGAAGGTATTTACCAGATTACTGTTTCTGTTAATGTTACTGTTACTGTTAGTGATGATCTTGCAGAAACTGTTAAGACTGTTTCTGTTTCTGCTACTGTTAAGGTTTCTGTTACTTTTGCTGCTGTCAAAAGAATCACTATCACATGGCTCCCCATTAAGTTTTAACGTTCCTCATTTAAATTTAAATTTCATAATACTAATGGTCATGGTATGATAGTTTATAAATGTTGTTAACCGCCAATCCTAGAGGAGTGCGCTTAGGGCATTTGCCTATGCAATCTTCTTTGGTTGACTAAGCCAAATGACCGGAAAACCGTGATTGAGGGCTAAATGAGGGGGGTTTCCGTTAAAAGATCTAGAATCTTCCAGGAGCCCCTTCAGTATAACTGTAATTTAAGCCTGGGTACAGGTGTAACAAATACAACTATGTCATGATCTATTATTCACATTTGTTCATTATAGTGTACGAATAAGAATTCAATGATAATAATATATTCATAGTGTACAAGTATTTAAGGTGTTTCTTTCAGGTAGAGCAAAAAGAGTGTCACGTGGCCACACTGAAAGAGTCTTTACTTTTACGGGACAAGGAGTTACATTTGTTACACAGACAACCAAATAGTGCAGGAGTCAATAAACAGATAAATGGTATATAAAATGTGATTTTTGTACAAATAGTTTTCACAGACACATCATGTATTCTTATTTGACACTTTTTACGCATTGCTATGTACATATATCTTCTGTATTCTTAACTTAATCTTGTATATATTTCACACATCGTATAAAAGGATAAAATATTTACATGATGCACAGAACATACCAATGTAGTAGTCTTAACGTATGCTGCTTAAGCAACTTAGAAATTAGAAAAACCTTCATATATACTTTAGACACTAAAATTTAAAATTATCCTTTAGTCCCAAGCAATAAAACCTAAATTTTCAGAGTACAGGGAGTTGGAAATGTTGAGAGTTGATAATATCCGGCTGTTACACGATAACAGAGCACTTACTGCATCTCTCGACTCTCTCAATGTAAGTTTTATACCTATTCAATACGGTACTTCTTCCTATTGTAACTACAACTTTTCTGCAAAATAGTTGCCGAGCGCTATAAAAACTGTGCCGAAAGAAGCCGAAGGGAGGTGAGGCGAGTAGGAAATAATGAATTAGTATCTCCTGACTCTGGCATGCATAATTTAGGATAACTATGGACAACCTTTGGTTGATTTTGATAGAACTGGGCTAGGGAATATAGATTGTAGTTTGTAGCTATACTACTATAGCTATACTACATATATCTATGTCTATAGCTATACTACTCATTTATCTATTTCTACTACACATATAAATAAATAAATAATAATAAATAAATTCTAGTTTTTATAACACGCTACAGTCGCACATATTATTTAAGAAAATAATAGGAAACTATTTAAGCGTGACCTATGCAAAAAGCCTAATTGTTAGCTAAGACTATTCACTCAACATCTTCAAATGCAAGGTTAAAAAAGTGGGTCTTCAGTCTAGACTTAAAGATATCAATTGAAGAAAGAGATCTTAACTCATAAGGTAAACTGTTCCATATTTCAGGCCCACTATGTGAAAATGCTGCGTCACTCCGAGAAAAATTGCATTTAGAAGGCTTTTTTAACATAAAGAAATCATTGTCAAGTCTTGAGCTCCGCCTCTTTATTTCCCTTAAGCTTATTAGGTCCTTCAAATAATCTGGTGCTAAGTTGTTAATA
>JH154719.1:68880-80294 GCA_000226015.1 Mnemiopsis leidyi | reverse complement strand
ATATATATATATATATATATATATATATATATAGCTATTCTACTATAGCTATACTACTATAGTTATACTACTTCATAACTATACTACTACAACTTAACTACTATAGCTATACTACTACAGCTATACTACTACAGTTATACTACTACAGCTATACTACTACAGTTATACTACTGTAGCTATCCTACTATAGCTATTCTACTACAGCTATACTAATATATCTATACTACTTTATAGCTTAACTACTACCTATATCTCTACTGGAATTTGAACCTTGCAGGGACAGTTGTGCGCGCTGAGAAGGATCAGTAGAAACTACGACGAGTGTAAAGACAGTGTGATCCTGATGAACAAGCGGCTAGCTCAAGACAACAGTCTTATTTCAGCTAACCTCAGTAGTCTGAGACGGGAACTAAAGTCCGTTACTCAGGTTGGTATTCTTATATGATCAGATATATAATGTTTGTATTCTTATATCAGATATATAATGTTTGTATTCTTATATCAGATATATAATGTTTGTATTCTTATATCAGATATATAATGTTTGTATTCTTATATCAGATATATAATGTTTGTATTCTTATATCAGATATATAATGTTTGTATTCTTATATCAGATATATAATGTTTGTATTCTTATATGATCAGATATATAATGTTTGTATTCTTATATCAGATATATAATGTTTGTATTCTTATATCAGATATATAATGTTTGAATATGAAACTTTGTTAGTTAACGCATCTGAAATGTCGTTAGTTAACACGTCTGAAATGTTGTTAGTTAACGCATCTCAAATGTTGTTAGTTAACACGTCTGAAATGTTGTTAGTTAACGCGTCTCAAATGTTGTTAGTTAACGCATCTGAAATGTTGTTAATTAACGCGTCTGAAATATTGTCAGAATATTTAACTATCCGAAATGTTGTTGGGAATAAACAAAATATGTTCACGTATTAGTTCAAGCCAATACACCCTGTCCGATCGAGGATGGAATTGAATACATTTTTAACCACCGACACAATGCCAACTTTACCCACCGGCAACTGTCGCGTAGAGATACCCATTGTTAACCTCAGCACTGAGTTAAGCTGGGGTAGTTTATGTAAATTTGAACATTGTAATTTAAGATTCTTGTTACTCCCTGGTATATGGTCGCGATATAATTGCAATAAAGTTGAATATAGCTGTTGCATAATTCACAATATCTACAGCACGTTGTCCATTCTGCAGAGTAAGATGTTGCTATCTTCTCTATACATAACAGCTTTCACAATGCAATAAGTACAATATTGTTGAAGCAAACAATACACTCAGAGGATTATACCAAAAGTGTGTTTTTGTCAAGCCCGACCCTGACTTATGTTGCAGCGCTGCACTAGTGTGCTACAGAATGAAGAAAAAGGAAGCTTCTAATGGCTGCAAAGTTTCTCAGGCTGTAAAGCACAGTCTTCGTATCTTGTCAAGTTTCGGCTTTAACGCATACTGTGCAGCAGCTGGCCACTAGATAGTTGGATTTAGTGCTGCTGTCCTCTTTTATTTGAGAATCGCGGACTATACAGTTCCGTGTAGTAGACGATACAGCAGTGCATACTTACAGTATACACTGAGCTTAATGTTACTCTTTAGAAATGGCTAACTGCGGAGTGCGGAAGCAAAAACTGTATTTAAGGTTTCAAGTTATCGACCAAAAAAGAGGTAAAAGTACTGGTCCGTTTGTAAAATGTAGATGACACGCTTTTGAGTATTGAGAGTATCTGAGTTACCCAAACTTAGCCCTGTTTCACCCAAACTTATCCTTGATTTAGAGTGAACGACTGAACGAAAGTTTGCCTTGAGCAAACACAGTCCACCCCTGTTGATCATGAGTTTACCTCATAAAATGTTTCCCTCCCTTTAAACGCTCCCTTTAAAAATAATTTTAAGGAAAACGCTTAAACGTTAAAAGAATGTGCGTTCCCCGTATTTTATTCCTGCACGATGTGTGCGATAAAACGAACGGTGTTTCATGTTCAGTGTAGAATGTACAACACGCAGACGAACGAGTGTAAAATGTACATTCGAGGTATAGATACAATAGGTGTGTACTGTAGATAGTTCCCATTCCAATGCAGTACAATTTTCCTCGATTACAATAAAGATCCAATAATTCAATGTTGCTTACAACAATAGTCTAGATGCAATTCCAATAACCTCTGTCCGTGAAATCACTTCTCCGTTGTTTTAGGCACCTCGTTACCTAGAATTTGTTTTGCAACTATTTTAACATTTAATGGATGTCAGAATGCCTAGGGAGGAGTCGGAAATCATTTCTATCACGTGACAGCGTTTCTCAAAATTAATTGGCCGTATCCTCCTTCTCATTGGTCAATCTCTGTCACCTGATGGGAAAGATTTCCAACTTCTCATTAAGAATTCTGACGTCCATTGTTGTACATATTCTGTCCTAAGAAATTATTTATAGATTTTGTTGAAATAAGGAGGGCGACAAAGATCGACTGATAAAGGGACTTGTTGGTTTTATATGACTAGGAGATTATGTCTTCCCACTATACTGGAATGTCCATACTTAGAGGTAAGTTTTGTACTTACTTTGACCACTTACCGCTTACACTTACCTCCGACCTCTATACCACTACGTAGGGTCTACATTAATCCGTGCACAGCTTTAGAACTTTATAATATAGGATTCTCTCCACAAAATTTGATGCAATGAGCCCAGATATCAGAAAACAAAAGGTTGCAAATGACCAGTGTGTGACTGTTATACAAGTGGGCGCCCCCGGGTGTTTAGGCGCCCAGTATAAAGTAAGCTGTCCACTGCCCAGTTCTATACGTAGGTTCCACAAATTCACCCTTCAAAACTTGGGAACTGACTGAAAATACAGTTATCAGTTATTTCGGATACTTAACCGTCTTAGTAAACGACAAGTGCTTAGCATCGTTAGATATTGTGTGTCATAAGATCATAGAGACTTGTTCAATGTGGTTTATGTGGAGCAGTTAATTACATCTAAATATCACGTGACACATCACATGTGTGTATGTTCTACACTACAACATACACGTACACAATTATACATTTAGACTAGGTAAACCGTTATCTGTTTGACTACTATACATGCACTATTAGTCCCATGTCGTCACCTTTACACACAAGATAAGTGGGACGGGTAATTTTACTGTTCCCATGGCACCTGGTGATTTTACACAGTTGCTACCATATGGGACTGCTAAGGTCTCCACACATTTAAATTATTCTTTTGTTATAGAAATGTGACTATACACACGCGCACAAGGTCTTAATTAAACACAATAAAACTAAAGGTAGAAAGATATTGTAACTAAGCTAAGGTTGAAACAAGTTGACACAGTTGACTTAAGTTACTATTGATAAGAAATCTACATAGAACATTTGCAGGAACATCAGGAAACACTAGAAGAGATGCGCTACTTGCGCCTCAGCGTGAAACGCAGCGCAGACCAGCTTAAAAAGGGAGATACGCGTGGTGACGCGTCTAGTGACTCGTGCGGTGATACTGCTGATGATAACCGGCAGTTACGAAAACAGAACAGTGAACTTAAACACAGCGTCGGTAAGTTCTGTAACTAGTTCTGTAAGATCTATGTCAGTTACTTGTTGCTACAAATGTTACTACAATCCCTACAGTTACTGAAACAATTTGAGACAAATAATAGTTACTAAGATTTAAGGTTGCAACTCTAATTACAAGCAAACATTCAGAGATGCTAAGAAATGAAGTCGACAAACTGCACATAGAGTTGACCAACACCCGCTCTGCGCACATCGCATTTGACAAGGTCCTGCAGGACAAGTGCGAACTCCAGACACAGGTCAGTAGTTGATCTGTGATTGTAGTAATTTTAATATATTTTAACTGGTATGTGGACCCTTAGTTGTATTATTATTAACTGTTTTTGGTAACAGTGATAAATTGCTCAATTAAAATCTGCTAAGGGGACTACTAAGCCTATAGACCTTAAACAATGCCTTGTTGGTTACTAAGCGTCAATACATGCGCAGGGCACTTATCCTTTAACAGCCACTCATCACGTGATATAAATCTATTTTTCACGACTAACGTGTTGAAAAAGTTATCGATCTGCTACTATACTACCTTATAAGGTCATTTATCTGATAATACACCTGCTGTTGACTATCAGATTACTGAACTAACAAGGTATAATCACTTGGAGCACCAACACAAGGAACAACCTCACAAGGAACAACCTCACAAGGAACAACCTAACTATAAGTACATCTTCTGATCTTTGATTTCGCCCCCTTGGGCAGCGAACAATACGCACCTGGCGAGTGGCGGGGTAGTATTTAGTGTACTACCACCATTTGGACGATCCTTCGTTAGATCTGCAATACCCGTTTTAACCGAAACTGTACTGTTGCATACTCCCGATCGCAGCGTACGGAGCTGATACTCCCGCGAGAGTTTAAATCACTGAAGTGGCATAGCAGCTGCACAGTTGGTAGAAACATCTAGTCACATGATCAGAACTTGGGATTTAATTGTTTCGTCGTCTCTGTTTGACTAAGTGACGATGATTGTTTACGGGAACTACAATTCTGCAAATTTTAGACTGACAAATTTCAATTTTTTTTAAAATGATAAGAAACTTCACGACGTATTTAAGTATTTAACAATACGTTGTGAAGTTTCTTAACAATGAGCCTGAATACCTGATCGTACCGTTTAAAAAAGGACCGTAGAAACTTTACCGTGTGATAAACTGGAACATTTCCCATCGTGTGACATCAATTAACCAATAAGAAGCCGAAAATGAACAATAAATTTCGAGAGACGTGGCAGCGAACAAGAAGACTATTATTGGGATATCGGTGACTGGAACTGTTGTAACTTTGCTTTAGCGTTGGCAGCTGATCTGTAGTAAGTTCAGCTGATCTGAAGTGTACAATAAACAGTTAAGTTAATACTTTACGATAAGTATCTCCGTTGTCGTCTAACTGATTTGTGTTTTCATTGTTGTTGATTTTGCTGTTATTTTCATTAATGTTTCATGTTATTTAAGCTCGTAGTTTAAGTCGTAATTCTCTTACACAAAAAAGTGGTAAATAACTGATTTAATAAAGTCCTAATTGTGTGAAAGTGTGAATAGGATTTCCCGGCCTAGCCTACTGACATTTGACCATACCTTTATACTTTATAGGCTGTCAACACGTAATCGGGAAATCTGATTAATCACGTGATACTAATTAATCCCTCCTTTGTACCACTAAAGTGTTGATGAGGTTTCCGAACAACTTTCAAATTACTGAGCTTATATGGTATAATCAGCTTGAGCTCTCGAAGTGCAAGGAAATATTTTCTGTGACGCTTTACTATAAGTACAATTTCTGCTCTCTAATCTCGCCCTTCGGGGTACTAGCGTAGTAGCGTCAGAAAATCTTATACCGCCACCACCGCCACGTCAGCGCCTTAACGGGCAGGATGTAAACCGCCACCGCAAGATGCCAGCGCCTTACCGAGCAAGATGTAAACCGCCCCCAGCGCCCCCGCAAGATGTCAGCGAAAGACAGCGCCTTAACAGGCAACATGAAGTCCGCCCCTGAAGCTACAGGGAAACAGGAAAATCTTATCAGGAAAAAAGAAAAATAATAAAAACAAGGAGAGAATTCTCTCCACCCTTTTAAAGTTTTTTCCTTATGTTCTCCAACAACCGATGTTTGATCATATGAATTTTCAAACCCAGTAGACCTCCTTGAACCATTTTTATTAAGTTTTGCGTTTTTCTCTTTGTTTTTAATTGTACCTAACTTATGATCTGAATAGTGATTAAGTGGCCAGTTCAGTTTGTAGAACGCCTAATATTACACTGTCACAGATCTGGTTACTTATTGCTTGGTTTTGCTTTAAAGTTCACCAGAAATTTCCAAGTTTTTTTAACCATGACCATGACACCCGGACGTAAGCCAGATGGTCAAAAATCCTGGTATATTAACAAATCCCCCCCCCCCTCCGCACTATATTAGGCTATATGAAATTTTCAATGAAAGCCCTACTTACCTTTAACTAATTTGTTTTATATCTCCAGCTACAAGACGTGGAAGCAAATAACGCTGCGCTGTGGGCGCGGGTGGAAGAGCTGCGTGAGCGGTGCGCAGAACAGACTGACATCAACACACACCAAGCTCACGAACACAACATTCTGTCTGGTGAGAATTCAGAGTTGAGGAGAACTAACGATCTTCTTAACGAGAGAGTGGAGTCCTTACAGAAATCTCTAGATGGTGAAATTCAGAAAAACGCAGACATGGCTAAACAGGTTAATATAACTTTCATTAAAACATCCTAAATATTTGAGTCTGTAGTTAGTGCAAAAAAAATAGCCTGTTAGAATTAGCTGTTAGATTTTACCGTTGATTATTTAAGCTCGGCAAAATAAGTAAAAAATGAGTAAAATTATAAACTTGACCGTTGATTATTTAAACTTAACTCAAAAGTAATATTACTAATTTTAAGTAAAATTATAAATTTTACCGTTGATTATTTAAGCTCGGCAAAATAAGTAAAAAATAGAGTAAAATCATAAACTTGACCGTTGATTATTTAAACTTAACTCAAAAGTAATATTACTAATTTTAAGTAAAATTATAAATTTTACCGTTGATTATTTAAACTTAACTTTCCAGATAGAAGATTTAAACAGCTCCCTGTCAAGTGCGAATGTTTCAATACAAGACTTACATAGCACTATGGAATTTCTTCAAGTCGAACACAGTTTTATAGAGGCGGACGTTGTGAGTATTACTTTTGTTTGTTATTTTAGTGAATTTAGTTATTTTAGCTATTTTAGTACGTGCACATGTATTTTGAGTTAACATTTTACATGCCTCAGGAGCAACGTTGAATCCTTAGAACCTATTTCACAACTTCACATTACGTCTAACTATTAAAATTCTTTCCATCTAAGTTCCAGCATATTTGTCACGATATAAAGTAATCTGTTAATATTATCGAAGCAATCTCAACATCTTCGTTTCTATCAACGTAATAACGAACACATTCATTAGAACTCGCATATCACAATCTTACTTGAATGTCCAGTCAGTGAATAATTTAGATAGATCTTCTAGTGACCGTTATATTTTATACCATGCAAATATTGTGCCACAAGAAGTATGACGTATTTCTTGATCATTACTTTCTCCCAGAGCATAACCATGTTATAGACACTAGTACAGAGTAACGATTACAAAGTAATTACACACTAATTACATACTGCATATGAACATATTAAAACTCACGCTTGGGCAGCCCGCAAAACTTAGCCCTCCAAAACTTTTGCTTGTTTCTCAAGGTTCAAGCCGAAGTTCTCAGATAGAATTGCTTCAGTTTCCAACGGTTCGAGTTTAAGAGAAGCTTCTTTTTAGTTCTAGGTGGGAGCTTAGTAGTGTCATAATATCGAAGTGCATGATTGAAGGAATCAACTAATTACATTTTTAAGTGAGGCACTACTACTTAATCACATTATAACTTACTTACTTTTTGATAACTTACTTACTTTTTTTTATTAACGTGTTTAGTCTAACTTCAGTTTTGAACAACTCAGTAACACAGTTAGCTCCTGACTAGTGGCTAGTTCTGACTTATACTGACTAGTGACTAGTACTGACTTTTTGGGTGACTAACTCAGATTTTATTTGGGTATAGAATATTGATAAGCTCGAACCTCTCAAACCAAAAGAAAAAGTCTGCAATTTGAATATGCACACCAATTCTACCTGTATAGTTTGTAGTGTATGATATCATCAATGTATAATTGTATTCTGTGTATTATATGCTGTACTCTGTAGTACATTTGTATGCTAACAGTTGTCCGAGACTCGTAATCCCTTAAATTTATAACATGTTGGTACCAGGAAAAGCTTTTTACCACATGTCCAAATAGAGGTTGGATCCGGCTCTCTAATTCGTCAATATCATACCACGTGACCAAATTTAGTGTTGGGATTGGTGTGTTGCCAGGAAAGTGTAAACCCAGCAGCACTGCATGTGGGCTGGCTGTGAGGTTGTTGTGGCGTACAAAGTACAATCGTGGAGTAAAGATTACGGAACCAATATTCTACTCAAAAACTAGTTTTACCTTCTCTGGTGCACTTTTACCGTTGCATTGTATTCGAATTCCAAAATCTTTATGTGCTCATATACCAAATCATTCAGGAGAAGAAAAACGATTCGATCAAGGAACTCAATGCAAAGATTGAGGAAATGAGCAAAGCAAAACAGGACATGATTTCTAAATGTAAATCTAAACTTAAAGAGAAGACGAAGAAGTTGAACGCTTCTAGGATAAGATTGGGTAAGGGTAAACTTGTTGGCTGTTGTTATTCAAATTTCAAATGGTCAAAAAAACGTTTTTACTTTCTGACCGAAACCGTATCTGAGTAAGATACGTAGCAAGCCAGATACACGGAATGCGCCAACCAAACTTTAGCGTGCTTTTTCAGCGCTTACTATGACAGAAAAGAGAGCTGTTACGCGCGCCGCGCGCATTAAGTGTAGGTGGATGGCGCGCATCGAAACGTCGAACTTGGGTTAGACTGGCCATACTGCATATTATATAGTGGATAACCCTTATTTCGAAGTTGTAGAAGTTGATATGATCTAAAAAGTATAAACTTTCAGGTTATGCTCTATTGGAGATAAAAGAGCTTAACTCACACGGGTCATCATGCTCAGAATGAAGGGGATTTAGCAATTATCACGCATGTGCGTATACTGTGTACTGTACTGATCACAATTGAACAATGATCACACCTGTAGAACAAACTTTTTTTCTGGTTTTCACGGCTGGCCGAAGACATTTGAATGGTATTCAAGAGATTAAATTTGCAGCTGAAATTTATTTTTGCTGTTTTAATTAATTGTGTGGGGGCTAGTTTTGATTTCTATTCAGACACGGTTTTCAGATAACTTAGTAACAAACGTGTACACGTGTTTCAGACGATTATTTGATTTGTTTTCGAGTTTCTTGTCGTTCAGATATATTTGATTTAACTCATTAATTATTGGGTTTTTCAGAAATCTTGTGTTTATTAATTACTAGAAATGATAATGCTAGCTTACAACTATTTCCTTCCCTTAGTTTCTAATCTTTTTACAACAACACATTGAAATATTTCGTCAGTTTTACTCCGAAAAGGACCTATATGTTCGATGACCTTAAACCTTAGATGCCAATAATCTTCGTTTCATGAAGTCTTTAGCCTTGTACTTGATAATGACTCTTGATTATTTGTAAATTGTTATCAGATTTCACATCGAAAGGATCGTTTTCCCTGTTTAATCACCAGAAAAACGCTAATTAAGAAAAAACAATGAAAATTCCTACTTATAGGTGCATTTCAAATTTATATTCAGATCCGTGGCCCCTGAAGGCTGAAATTGATACAACCGATAAGCAAAATAAAATTACTGCTGTACAGAATCACAAGACGCTGTTTGGCCTGCGGCAACATAACACAACACAAGACGAAATTTATCTGCCTTTAAGTTAACCTTTTATCTATCAAAAGCCAAGTCTGCCTTTATTTTTCGTACATTTCCTGTTGAATAACGGTTCTCCCCTTTTCGTATACCTATGAAGTGTCAAACATCTGTATCATTGTTTACTCCTCTCTTTATCATTATCGCTGTGAACAAAGCCGGTAAGACTAAGATATTCCCAACTACTAATGTCTCTATGAAATGTCCTCCTCGACCTTTTTGTGAATGATATCATTTTCTTTTTTTCTGTCAGTATTACTATCAACGTACAAAGCTAAAGTTATATCTGTAAATTCATTCTGACGCAAAAGTTATACGTACGTAGAAAAGTACTGACATTTTTCAAAACTGAACGCTTAAAACGTAAGCTCAAACAGGTTGTTATTTGATCTGCGACTACGACTTCTACAACAGCTCCCATACAAACACGATATTAGATCCAGCACAATCCTTCTACACTCTACAAGAGGCTAAATATAGATGTGATGCAAGTTGGTTAACCTTATTGAGTTTTGGCAAAAATCTATCTGGATAATTTCTCCTTAAAATTATTTCTATCTAATTTAAAGTATATTTGATCTATAAGTATCAAATTGTTATTAGAAATTAGAATTGAACTTTTGATCCAGATTGATGCTTCTACTCTAGCTTCTAAGTTCCAAATAATATGATCAAATACCGGGGTTTTGGTCCAGATTGATACTTCTTCAATCTTTATAGCTTCATAGTTTGTGTATCTCATTTCCCACCCTAGACTCTCCTCCCCAGTCCCAGACTGTTTGTCCATTACGAAGGAAGGAAGACCTCCCAGCGACTTGTCCCCTAGGTTTTCTCTTAGAAAAGGTAATGTACATTGTACAACCTGTAATATAGTTACTGATATGCCTCGTTACCTTGTTACTGAGTTTAATAGTTACCTAGATACCTATATAGTTACTTAGTCACCTAGTTACTAATACTAAGACACCTAGTTACTCAGTCATCTAGTCACATAGTTACGAAATCATCTAGTCACTAAGTTAAACTTAATAAATCATTTACATGATTTAGTTAGTTAAACTGGTTAAACTGTTAGATAAAGTTACATGGTAACCTTAACCTCGTTACTAAGTTACGCTTACAGTTACTTAGCAACTCTAAGTTTTGAGAATCTAACCACGCGGGCTTCCTGGAGACCATTTCAACAGTTCATAGTGTTGAATTTTTATCCTTCATTTTCCCAGATCAAAACTCCCACGCATTCATATTTCATGTAACATTCTAAAATTTTTAAAAAATGCCGGGAATTTGATAGATTGGTCAGTTGTTTGCTACAAAACCTATGATTAAAAGAAAATTAAATCTAAGAATTAAGATGACATTCATTGTTACAGGAGACAAATATTTCAATAGCAAGTCTGAGATGTGCTGGTTAAAGATAGAATCTTCATGTGCATCGTCAGGTTTTTTATATCAACTAATTATTTAGAAAAACAATTAACTGTAACTTATACCGTATTACATACTTTCTATGTTGTATGTTACCTTGTTACTTTATGAAAATTCTTTGATTTATATTAACAGCACAGTTAAACCCCTTCACTCATATTTCTATTGCATATGTATCAATTATATTGGTTTTCAAATCATTCTATATAACTCAAGACTATAATATGATATTGGCTTCTCAAAATTTATTAACTTAGATATGGTACACACACACACACACACACACACACACACACACACACACACACACACACACACACACACACACACACACACACACACACACACACACACACACACACACACACACACACACACACACACACACACACACACACACACACACACACACACACACACACACACACACACACACGACAC
>JH154719.1:5789-44217 GCA_000226015.1 Mnemiopsis leidyi | reverse complement strand
CTTTCTTTCTTTCTTTCTTTCTTTCCCTCGTTTGACGAGATTATATCCGTCTACCGTAATTCTAACGGGAATCACTGCGATTTCCCTCTTTCTTTGTTTCTTTCTTTCTTTGTTTCTTTCTTCGTTTGTTTGTTTGTTTGTTTGTTTCTTTCTTTCATTCTTTCTTTCTTTTTTCTTTCTTTTTTTCTTTCTTTCTTTTTTCTTTCTTTCTTTTTCCCTCTTTCTGTCTTTCTTTCTTATTTTTCTTGTCTTTTCTTTTTTCCCTTTTTCTTTCTTTCTTTCTTAATTTTCTTGCTTTCTTTCTTTTTATGTCGACTTTCTATCTTTTCTGTCCTTCTCCCTTTCCGATTCTCCCTATTCTGAATTAATTGCTCTCTTAAGTTTAGTCTATCGGTTGGGTAGCAGACAAATGTTTACGTGAGTACAGGTAATTATGTGTGAACAAAATGTGACACTTTCTTAATTTAGTCCTGATCAGAGTCCAGATTTTAATTTTTTTGTGTTTTAATGTTTCCGAGCATAAGCAGTTCGTTTAATTTTCAATTCTGTTAAAGCGTTTCTCTTATATTCTTTCATCATTTATCTTTTAAGAATAATTTATAATTGAAATTAGTGTTCGCGAACAGCTGTATCAAATCTGTTTTGACAACGGTAAAAATTTGTCTAAAGTCTAAGACTTAAGATTAACGTGTACATTGTACAATTACCCTAATAATTACCCTATAATTACTAACGCGTGAAATTACATAAGTTAGGTCTACATCTTGAATGGTGTCTCAAATTGTTCAGGTTTCAGATTAGGGACTTGTCTCAAAAACGTTGTAGGTACATACCAGCACCTAACAAGTTAATTTTGTGAGAAAGTGCCCTAATTAAAAATTGTGGCACCTCCGCAAATCAAAACAATATTAAAACTCCTACTAGAATTGTTTTACCGTATAAATAATGTGTCAAAACAGATTTAAGACACCTTCCCACGGATACCGTTCTCTATACTCCAGTGACACGGACAAGAAGCTTGCCGAAAGGAAGAGTATATTAATATATCAAATAGCAAACAGCTTAGAGGACGCATTTTTTCTGTAGGACTTTTCTGGAGACTTATTTTAGTTCATGTAACATTCCGTTATCTGTTATTCAATTACATATCACCTCTGTTACTTTGTAATTGTATTTTTGATATTTCAATAATTTACATGTTTAATTTGTTGAGTAATACTAAATCACATTCCCTGCATCTTGGCAATTCTAGCAGTTGTCTAAAAAAGTATCAAATTTCTGCTTAGGTTCGTTAGAAGTATGAGATTAATAAGACGAGTAACGTAGCTTAACTAACCACAGAACTTCTGAGAAGCTGAGATGGGACGTAACTGAAACTCGATATTGCACTTAAACTCACTTCGTCCGAGGACTGTGTGTTGTCATGATGTAATTCAAATTGCGACGTAATAGAGTTATAATAGGATCATTCCGGTTCAACATATCGTCAGTCGTACAATATCTTATGTCGTCCAATTGAATTATGAAGATTGACTACATTTACCCTAATCTAACAATGTTTTAAAACGATCATCTTCAGCCTTAAAGAAACCATATCTTTTTCAATCCTTTAATTCCAGTATTGTTGTTCTCAACATAATAAAATATTTAAATTCTTAGATATCATTCACCAGCTGTACTTGGTACATAATTATTTTTATGTACTTATGTACAAAGGAACCACCAATTGCACTTGCAGTCACTAATAGGACTCAATAACTTAATTAAATAATTAGCCGTAGCGTGAACACAATTGTTGTCGGAAGCATAGGTTGGGTAACCAGGCCGAAAATACGCCTGGCCGAAAATTCGCCAGTTGTATTCGTATGAATATATTTTTGAATGTTGCCTTATATAGAAATGATGACCCGTTTCAGACCCACCATACGTTTCGAGCCATGAAGACACTTTGCGTCTTTGCACTGTTTCTTAAATCATAATTGTAAATTACGACTTTTGCTTATTAAGTTTAATGTCACATTTATTGGTCTTTCTGTGAATGATGAGAAAGCATATACAAATTTTCTAAATAAAGTACATGCACCTTAATTTATCTATGCAATTTTACTTAATGAATGTTTTTAATTAAGTACTGTCTACCTGATCTGCTTATTTTAACCTATTAGTTTACACAAATAAACAACGATCTTCCCTGAGGACCTGCAACTAGTTGTGGTGAGGATTACAAAAGTAAAAACGAACTCGTTGCAACACGCGACTTTGAGTAAATTTTCTCCAGTTAAAATAAAGTTTTCATGAAAAAACATTCACGTAGATTCCACTAAAGCCTTTATCCCTAACACCATGAGTTCTTGAGTTAGATTTTCTTTACAATTTATGAGTGTCAACTTTTAGTGATCAACTTACTAATCAAGTTTTCTTATAAGGTCAAGTTTTCAACTAAGTTCATGAACAAGGAAACTTGAAAACGTATCTCCATTTTCATAAGAATCAAATAAGTTAACTTAATTATACACTTAAATAACGTAAAACACGTTAATCAGTAAGTTAGTACGTAATTTATGGAGAGACCTGTGCAGGTTCCCACATTCATATTACACAAATTCCGATATCATTTGTCCACACGCGTACAGGAATGATGGAATAACTACTGGAAAAATAGGCATGTCATTATACTGGTTCCGGAGCGTGGCTGAATAGGTATTTCAGCTTTGCGCTATCGGACTAGCCAAATCGATAAATTTGTATTTGATTGATAGTTAAACTTGTTATAGCTGTGGGTCATTACACCACCTTTACACCCTGCATTGGGAATTGCATTATACCGTATGTATTTCTGACCGTTCTCTTCGTGAATATGTCTTGAGTCTTGCAGTTCTGCTGAAAATGGGAGTGAGATCTTTGACATAAAGAAGAAGATAAATTTGAGGATGCTTGTTGTTAATACTGAATATACCCTATATGCTTCCGCTGAGTCTAAAAGTAGCTTAGTGAACAATTCATTTTCCTAGTTGTGTTGTTTTGTTTAACAACCTGCAGATCGCAAACCTTTGGGCTGCAGACCCGCAATGCTTTTATTCTCTGACTTTATTTGACTTTTCCCGTTCCATCTCCACAGCTTGAGCCAACCATGGGAAGTCTTGAAGACTGGTTAAACGAGACGGTAACCAAGACAACCAGTCAGCCTGGACAACCCCACGTCCAGGACGTTGGAAACTGGGTAGAAATCAGACTTTTCATCTCCTCCACATTTATAGACACTCAAGCAGAGCGTGACGTGCTTGTGAAACGTGTTATACCCAGCATTAACCGGCAGTTGGCTGACCGGTACATCAGAGTTATACCGGTAGATTTGAGATGGGGAGTCCTGACGGAGGAGAGTAAAGATTGCCATGCTATCCAGAAAACCTGTCTAAATCAGGTGGATAAATGTCGGTTAAGCTTGAGGCAGTGTCCCTGGTTTTTGGGTCTGCGAACGTCGCGTTACGGTTGGGTACAAAATCAAACTATGCCAAGTGATGGGTTCGAAAACCCTGATCTCTTCAGGTTGGATTTCACTGAATTATTACTCCCTCAATTCATAACCCACCCCTAAAAATCTTACCTTAACCCACCCAATCATCCTAATTCATGATCCATAAAAACATGACTCTCGCGGCTCTTAATTGAATCGTTTAGTTAGAACGTTAGACGAATATAATTTTAACCAACCCCAAAACTGAGATCCACTCCTAACCTGAACTTTTCCCGATATCCTTACACTGACCCTGACGAGTAATAAGAAAATCTTCTCTGCAGGTGGATTGACGAGTTTGCTGCTTCTGGTCGAAATGGAGTGAGCATTACCTCGCTTGAGTGTATCCATGCTGTACAGAACCCACCCGAACTGCCCGTTTCTCCTACCATGTTTTTCTACGAGCGTAGAATTGTAGAGGGAAAGAAGGACGAGGAGAAAATAGAGAGTAATATGAGGTGGATTTTTGATTTTGAATACAAAGAGCCAGGCGAGGAGGTTCCAGAAAGTTCTGAATTTCAGTACACCCGAACAGAAGAAGCTGAGAAATATGCGAAAGATCTGGAAAATTTGAACACTTACATGCAGAACGTGCCACATGTGATCTGGAATAAGTTTGAAACGAAGTACACGGTAGGTGGAGCGAGGTTCACGTTCAAAAAGGAGGGTGAGAAAAGTTTCGGCGTTGGATATACTTCGTCGTTAAGAGCGTTCCAAGATTGCGTCGAGAAGGATCTGATGGAGGCTATCGAGAAAAACTTCAAACCTGTCTCGACGGAAATTAATCATTTTCAAATGGAAACTGTTCAGCACGAAAATGCAATGAAATCAAAAGCGTCCACGTTCGTTGGGAGGGATGTCCAAGTTAAGAGATGCTATGATTACTGTAGTAACATTGAAGGAAACGGAAATGTCCTGATCTTACACGGGGATCCTGGTTGTGGAAAGTCTAGCTTACTAGCTGCAGTCACTAACAAGCTCTGTCTGGATCTTCGCAACGACGGCAACTTCATTTTCGTTCACGTAGTGGACTCGTGTCCAGGCTCCAACATCCTGGTGAAAATGCTGAAAAGACTACAGTGGGCTTTGAGAGACTGGCGGAGGAAAAACGGTGAGATCAACGTTTCCGCTGACCCCCCTGAGGGTGCAGCTGACTTAAGATCCCTTCATCATCACTTTCTCACTGAAACAGCTGAAAAATACCCTGATAAACTGTTTGTGATAGTGGTTGACGCAGTTAACCAGTTTGACGGCAGGATGAGAGCGTGGGACATGTGGTGGCTACCCAGGAAAGGGTCTCCTCCGAATTTGAAGTTCTTTATTTCCACTCTCAACCTGGAAAATGGGACATTTGTGAACGCTCAGGAAGCTAGTCCCGATGCCATATTGTCACCGATCCTACAAATGTCGAAGGACGATCTGCAAGGAATGATTACAGCCGCCCTGGCAAGATTCAACAAAAAATTGACGACATTTGACGACCCTAGGCAAGGAAACCAGATGGAGCTCCTCTTGTCTAAAAGTTCATCCCCACTCTTCTTAATCGCAGCTTGTGAAGCGCTGAGGAAGTTTGGAATATTCGAGAAAGTTAGCGAGTACATAAAAAATCTTCCAACGTCCATCACCGCTCTGTTCAGTGTCCTCCTGGAGGAGTGGGCTCAGGAGTACGGTAAGAACTTCGTAGAGGACGTGACAGGCTTGATCTGTCTGGCCAAGGATGGTCTTCTAGAGAACCAGATAAACGATTTGCTCAACTTCAAGGAGGAACGAAACAAGGGAGACCAGGAGTTTTTGTATGAGTCGTCCTTTAGTCGTATCTATGATTCTCTGGCAAACTTCCTTGCAGCAGGGGGAGGGGGTTATCTGAGGTTCTTCCATGACCAACTCAAATACACCGTCAAAGACAAGTTTTTGACGGAAGAGTTTGCACTGGAAACACACCAGTGGCTGTTTGACTTTTTTCTACATTGTACGGAGCCTCAACTCTGTGAAGAGCCAGACGAAGACCCACCAGCTTACTACGAACATGTCCTTCAGCAGATAGTCTACCATCAACTTGAAGGTGACAGACTTGCCAAGTTGGGATCAACTTTAAGGAACATCTACTTCGTGAGAGAGAGGGTTCTTTACGGTCAGACCCAGTCACTGATGGATGAGTATGAGGTGGCTATAAGGTGGTGTTCTAAAGACACTAAACACGCTGACATGGCAGCCGCTCTAACTCAGTGGATGAAATTCTCTCAGATGTACGCTCCAAAAATAGAGGAATCTCCCCAATTCTGCCAAAACATGGCGATAAACCAGGCACCCGACTCTTGGGTTAGACAAGACACGGCATTGCTCGGAGAAGTTCCACCTCAAGTTGGGTATCCTCTAATCTGGGAAAACATTCCCCCAGGAGGAGATGCGATGGTTTGTAAGTACGGGGAGGGAGGAACAGACGTGGCAGCCAGCCACCCTTCTTTCGATGTCGTTGTCATAGCAACAGGGAAAGAAGCAGTTATCCTAGATCAGACATCGGGAGAAATCCAGCACCGCCTAGAAACCCCCAGTTACTCTGTAGGACTCAGTCCAGACTGCGAGAGAGTCTACTCGGGCGGGAAGAATGGAGTAAGTGTCTTCGACAGGAGCACAGGGAGTCTGATAGCGACTTCAGAGTTTCAGCTGAAGGATGCGGTGGTCTGGGTCCAGCAGATAGGTCCCTACATCGCAGCTGGGGCAGGACATGCCCGTAAGACAATCTGCTGGAACGATTATAAAACTAAAGGGGAGATAGCATTGTTCAAGATGGAGTCTGGGGAGACTCTACCCTTGGAGAAAAGCTGGGATGTTGAGAGTCCCTGCTTCGACTACTGCTTCCTCCAGCCTCGTCAGTTGATATTCTCTGCTGGGAAGGGAGGAGTTATCTATGGGTTTAACTTGGAGGGAACTGAAGTGGTGAGGTTTAAGGAAGCTGGGGAGTGTGTGTACGCAGTAGCTCCGCACCCCACAGAACCCACTATCCTGTCTGGGTCTAATGATCACGTGATACGTGAGTGGAATGTCGACTCTCAGGTCATTGTCCGGTCGATAACCGACACAACTTCAAGTGGGTGGTTCTACGGCGGGAACTGGTCGGTTTCTTACGATCCAAGCGGAAGTTTTGTTCTGTCTACGGAACCGCAAAGTCAAACTCTCAGACTTTACTCGTTTGAGGGAACATTGGTGGCGGAATTAAAGGGACATGCGGACTGTATCAACAAGATCAGAGTTGTACCAGGTTTGTTACAAGACTGTATAACAAGATCAGAGTTGTACTAGGTTTGTCAGCTGGTTGTTTTTCCTTCTACGCAGTACTTAGCGGATAACAGTTATTGTGCAATTCACCCAAAAATAAATCCAACATGGAAAAAATTTTGAAACTACTCCGCTGAAAGACCTCACGGTCACAACGTAACTTTGATTCAAATTAAAGTAATGACGTTGACATTCTTCAGGTAGCAAACAAGCAGTATCCACTGATAGAGGTGGCAAAACACTTCTATTCAACATTCCAGACACATTGGAGGAATCAGGAGTTCAGAAGACAAAGTATATAGAGGATAAGGTATGTTTCAACGCACCTTTCAAAACGGATGTTGCAAAGTTTGATCCTAAGCGGCCTTTTTTAGATGGCTTTAAAAAGGATTTAAATATGATTGTCGGTGTTATCTAACGATTCTGATATAATAAATTCGCCAGGTTCTAAGTTCACAGTTCAGCAAGGACGGAAAGTTTATATTTACAGTCTCACCCACTGCAATCCGAAAGTGGTCAGTTAAAGATTTCGATCTGAAAAATGCAAGAGAATACGAGGGATTTTACCGATCCAGAGGAATTTTATCAGAGGATGAAGACTGCTTCTTTGTGTCGGAGAGAATGAGGGTGGGGAAGTACTCCTTTAAAAACCTCTCTTTACTCGGTCATCTCCAAGGTAACATTTATTGAAGAAATTCCAAAGGATCTTAAAAATCAAAAGTGGCATATTGTGACACATTTACGTAATAAGACGGCCTTTGTAGTTTCAAATTCTTGATGCAGGCTTGCTTTATAGGCTTAGCTAATAGCTTAGATCACCAACATACCAGATTGCTCGATAAAGATTGTCTAAACTCAATAAAAGAACATTTGCACTGTAATATTAAATTTAGAGCTATCTTGCGGAAATTAACAATGGAATTGCTAATTTATAATTAGATCGCTTACATAAAATTTTTACGGCATGAAAAACACATGATTGCTTATGTTTTTTTTCAATACCTTAGGTTACAACTTCTCAAATCATTATGTCAGTTTTGCAGGACCCAGACGGCTCACTTTCTAGTTTTGCGGTTACGAGAGACGGTAGCAAGCTTCTCGGCGTTGAGTGTAAGAATATGAAGAGCGAAGAAAGTGTTGCTGTTGTTTGGGACATAACAGATTTCAACAAGCCGTCCCTATTATTGTCGTATGAGTGCGTGTTTTAGAATTTTGTTCGTATCTTTTATATCTATTTTATATATTTTGCGTACCACATAGAACGGTCAAGTATTTTATAGTAACGCAGTCAGGATGCTAGTTTCGTGTGGGATGGTTGAACTTGAAGGCCGTGATACCTGTTTGTATAGCGGGATACTATCCGTCTGCCAGTTTTCCAATTATCCGGTCATTCAGTTATCGGGTCATAATTTTACCGGTCAAAAGTTTGCAATGTTCATCCTTACCATCAAATATATCAAATCAGAACATTTGGCCACTACTAAAAAAATTTTTCACGAATAAGTCGAACTAAAAATTACAGAGAGTACGGCGCGAGAATATTTGGTTGTGACATACATGCTGACGGAACTAGAGCTGTCATAACAGGACATCGCGGTACCCACGTGATCAATATAACTACCGGACAACAACTCTATTCTATATCCAGGGGTTGCATGGGAGGAATATTCATGGAAATCTCCAACCAGATCATGTATCAAGGTTAGAATTCGAACAAACTCTTTTCTCTCATCTATCATAATTGAATTTCATTAATGGAATATTAGTTTTATATCACGAGTAAGCCCAACAGACAAATTTTCAGAAAAGGACTCGGTTTACATTTGGGACTTGGAAAAGAAAGAAGACGTGTGCAAGTTGTCTGGTCACACGGACGAGGTGACTGGAGTTGCCCTGGTTCGAAATGAAAGTCAAGTCTACACTTCCTCTCAGGATGGCACCATCAAGTTAGTTCCTACGTGCTACTATATGTTTTCTGTTGAAAACTTTTCCTGCAAAATCATTTATGTCATTGTAAGATTAGGATGAAGAATAACATCTATAACATCTCTTCTGACCACCAACATCATCTATAGAAGAGAAGATTTTCAACGTAAATTAACTCAACAATATGTGAAATTCAACTAAATTAATAAAAAATAAATTAGGTTTAATTTAAGGTTTATTGCACCACCATCTTAATGATCACGATAATTGTAATTTTTCCAATATCTCACTTAGTTTTGACTCTTGATTCCCTTTAAGACTGTTCCAAATTGATGAAGAGGAATGTGTCTATACGTTCTATAACCATCGAGCCCAACAATACACTGGGATAAGTGTCAGTCCATGTGGGGAAAAAGTGGCTGCTGGCAACAAAAACGGGCTGTTCTACCTACTGACCACTGGAAACTATGCCTCCTGCAAATCTTAATTAATATGTTAAACAAATTACTTGTAGTAATTATGTGACTTATAATACTTGCTTATTATATAGCTAATAGTTATCCTAATTGTGCAAATTTTACTCTAAACTGATCAACGATCAGAATTGTATGCTGTAGGTGAGTAGGATTTAATGTAATATTCCCCAAAATACTTTCTGCCGAACTTGGAGTTGGTTTAAATTGTACAAAGATGTTCATGTATATTTGATATCTTTAACGGCTAATTTGTCATAGCGTTCTAATCGGTCATTTCGAAATAAAACTACAGCTGCGAGAATTGCCAGTCGGGTTTCACCCCGGGCTTTAAGTTTTTAAGCCAGTTGTTTTCCGCAGTCGTAAGTTTTTCTTACCATGAGAAACCAAAACCCATCTACAGCAATGGTATGCAGTATATCACCACTCTCGCACAATGGCAATCTACAGTTACAGTTTTTCAGTTTCACGGCCAACATTTTTACTGCAGCTGCTGCAAATATTATTAACAGTATCTGTTTTCTGCTGCTCGATTGCTTCGCTATAATAGCAAAGGGCAGATATTAGCATAGAAGCTTCTTTAGAATTGGAGAGCCGAAGAGGTGCAAATCCGCCTGAGACCAAACTAAGCGGGCGCAATTCTTTATGATTTTTGTTTGATATCAGTTTTATGTGACACTTTATGTGACAGTATTCTAGTGAAGATTTATTGATTTGTATAGATTTATTTGACTTTGACAAAATTTGTTCCAATTAAGCTGAGCTTATGAAATATTGTCTCTATAAGTTATAGAAATTGAAATTCTAATTTTACAATATGATGGTTTTACTTGTTCACAACGTTAGCGTCTTATATCAGGGGCCAAGGCTACAATTTGGATAATAGTTTACCTCTTCTTATTCTAATTCTATGGATGATTTCGACGAATGGAACTTTTTTAAATGTTTTTTTCTATTATCCATCAAATATAAGCCCAACAGGCAACGTTGAACTTTGAAATTTTAACTTATAGGGAGCAAAAACTCTTCCTTAAAAGAGAAAAATCATACGCCGGACAAAAGGCCATCAACTTTGAGTTTGGACTTGCTTACCAAACTTAACCGACATGGGCAATTGATAAAGTGTGCAGAAAAAATGGTCAACGGCGCCAACGAATTGTGCTAAGCTGCTAAGACTCGCCATGCGTTTTTAACTAAACTTTTGAACATGGGCGCAGTTTCATCAGCGAAAAATCTTCGACATAGTCATACTTCTTTTCTGTTACTGTCCACAACTTTAAACAGCTTATAGTTATAGCTCCGCTGTTTTCTTGCGAGTTGTGATTTATCAACAATTTCGGCATCAACCAACTTTTTGTAATTGTGCAGCACACCCTTTTGCCGACAGTTCAAATTCAATTGCTTTGCAAAGATCAGCGCTCTGTTCACCCGCTGGATCAATGTTGACACCATCCCTTACCGCGTTTATTGGCTGAGCTCGCATAAGCACAAAGGCGACATGGGGATCGGCCTGATAAGGGCGGTCCGTGTTGGTTAACACCGTGTTTTCAGCTATATACAATATCTACTACTTTCTCACTTACAGACACGCACCGACTATAAGGTGACTATTTCGAATTCCCAATCCCATGAGAACAATAAGACAAAAAATATTTCAAATTTGTTTACAAATAAAAGACATGCCAAGCGTTCCTGCCTACATAGCGGTAAAAGAAAGATCTGTTTTTTGAGAATATAAAACGGTTCACCGGGCCGGGGGCGCGCTGCGTGGCTCTCTCAGCGGTACTCTCTGATCAACGCCCTCCTCACTGTTGTTGCAGACAGCAAGGACTGAGGTACCCAGGTAAATGGTCCACACTCCACCCGCATCAAAGTCTACATCATTTGCCTGTCATGTGTTCTTCACTTCTTCAAGTTTGTCACGTGCTTTTCTCTTTGTCCTTTAATCCTTAATTACAAATCATGTGCTACGATGCTTTATTAACTCATGATCTAAAAGAGTAAAAGACAGAAATAATTGTCATTATATTCTTTACTGCTTGAAATTTGGGCTCCCTCACTTCGCTTGTTTATATAAGAATTGAAATAATTTCTTTGAAATTATAAAAAATTATAAAAATTGGGGAAATCTTTGTCCATCTAAATCTCCAGCAATCATGATAGTAATACTGTTTGTTGATAAATATAGATTCCTCTTATTATAGAGATTGATCTCAGTCTCACGATTATTGATTGAAAGATGACTGTCACAAGATGAAATAACTGCGACTTATGTATTCTATAATGTGATTTAATTTTGAATCTTCATAAGTTTAACCCACCCAGCTGCTTCACGATGTTTGTTTTTCTTCTGGTTCTCCTTGCAACAGTCAGTGCCCAACCGAGAATGTCCAAAGAACAAATCGCTGAAATTCTAAGTATGAAATTCTAAGTATAATTCTCAGTTGTGGTAAAACTTTTTGTTTATAGCCTGTGACCAGTGTTGTAGGAAATAATTATTTCGCCTTTTTCAATTTTTTTGCTTATACAGTCCAGGCCTATATCTATATAGACTACAATCTATTGAACATGGTACTTAATAGTACATGGTACTCTAACTTATCCCACTATCAATAATAAATGGGAAGATGATGAGATGGAAATTAATCGAACCTAATATTAAATGCGGCAAAAAGAGTCAACAAATAAGCATTGAAATTGCCTTAAGCATCCCTTAAACATGGTGAAATCGACAATTTATTCAGAAAATTATCTCAAATTTGGGCCTGGTTAGAGCTAAGTGTTCTCAAAGAATTTTAGGACTCACATGGTGATTAATCTAGGCCTTGGGAGAAAAATTTAAATACTGTCTTATGATTCTTTAAACAATTTTTTGTAATGCTTTCAATTTTCCTTAAACCGACCTTATAATATTTCCCTTTAGACTTAGAGGCACCGAACATCAATCTTGACAAGTCAGTGATGGCATCGTTGGCCAGATACGACTGTGCGCTTGACAGTCCCGCGTGTTCGCAATGGAGAGCACTCGGACTGTCCGCCTCGCTTGCTAAAGAAAAGATCAACTGTGATGAGATAACTGATAACGAAGTCTGTATGGCAGCAAGGAAGTGGCTTGGAGACGACGATGCTACAGACATGGATATCAAGCAGGGGCTAAGGGACGTGTTGTATGAGGGTTTGCAGAACAAAGAACAGATGATGAAGATGAAGGGGATGATGATGGCTATCCGTGATTATGTTTGTTGGAGGCAACCTGACTTGGAGACCTGCGTGAAGTGAGTGTATAGATGTAACTTTTATAATTGCTGGTCAGTGAAGTCATTATAGGTTAAGGTATTGTTTCTAGGTAGCCATCTCAAAGTGTTTTATTTATGTATCTAATCAAGCTGCTACTGCTAGCACTGTTAAGCCAGTCGTAGCTCAACTCCAAGCTTAGATATCTGTTCGTGCTACGTTAATAGTGCCCTGGAGGCTAAAAGTAAAAAGTAATGCTGTAAAAGATACTAAACATAGGCAACCCAAATTTTTTCTCTGCACGTTTACTTGTTCTGCATTTCCTGCAATGACTGAGAATAAAAACTAGATTAGCAGCCGATCATTTAAGTTTACTTCAACAGTTTTATATTTACGGCCAGCCCCGTAGTTCAGCACCAAAATATTACATCTTTTCAGACCAATCTCGATTGCCGATGTAAAAGCTAAAATGGCGAATGAAGAAACATCAGACTCCACCGCGGAAGGCATGTAATAAAATGGAAGGAAACGTCAATTGGCACTTACTACTCTTTGGCTTTTCCATTTTTCATGCATGAACTGTTAAACTAAATGTTATTCCCATGTTAAAATAAAAATATTCAGTCTTACTAGATTTTGGTAAAGCTGCAGAAGAGAGAAACTTTGATGAAGCAATATTTAATTTGAGTGATTGCAGAACTCATAATTATTATTGTGATTTACTTTTGAATTTATTTTCAAGCAGCATTAAGAAATAGCTATATTTATTCGATATCAATATTGTTATATTGATACTAATTGTTTGATACTAATTGTTTATGTTATCCCAGATAGTGTTTGGCATGAAAGAACATGATGATGATGAACAAAATTAACATATATTCAGGTATAAACAATATAAACATCAATACCACTGCTGTAAAAAATATAAATTATAAACAACTAACACAGAAACATATTATAATTGTCGCGGTTACACCCGACTCTCGCAGCTCATAGCTCAACATTTCGTTAGAACGTTAAAATGGATATAACCGTGGCAATATTGTTCATGCCAATTAAGATTTTAGAATCCTCACATAGACGAAACTAAAAACACAATTGTTGAGATTAATCAAATAGGCCAAGCAACACTCAGGTCTGAGTTGTGTTGCTTGTCTCACTAATGATACTAAAATCAAACATCCCAACTCTCAATAATTTATTAAGATCGTTCATGAGATACATCAGTGAGTCTATGGTACCTGTGATGGCCCGTGTCTGGCTCTGTGCCGCCTGGTACAGCGGACTTCTATTGCAAAGCCTCCCGAAACAATCCTTGCAAAAGCAAACTCTGCCGTTTTTCCCACAGTTGGCCGCTTCCTTCATTTTATCGCAGGTGTGAAGGTTGGCAGTACTGTCGTAGTCGTTCACCCCACAGGCATGCTTTATTTTCACTGCCTTGGTTGCGGTGTCTTGGTATTTGAGGTAATAGCACTGGGTCACATCAACATCGCATGTCTCAATATCCATCTCGACCTAATAGGAATATGGTGGTGTCATTGATTTTTGGGTGTCAATATTCAGCGATGCAGTCGCAGGTGGTTCTGGTAGAACACTTTTTCTTCAATCAGGGATTCAGGAGATGGCGAGTTCAAATCCCGTTGGGGACCTGACTGCATAGCCGAATATTGTAAATGGTGTAAAATCCTAAATAAAACTGATATTTTAGCTCGAGCAAACCAATTATCGCTTCTCTCATCTCTTCAATCAAGATTGTAAAACATTCTACTCCAAATTCTCAACCAAACCTGTTTATAACAATCTTCAGTGTTGTCAGACTCGCAGGAGTAACACTGGAGTCGTGGTGTACAAGTCAAGTAGACAGCTCTCGAGTCGTTACACTTGGCAAACTCAGTTAATCCTCGTCCCCAGAACCCTTTCAGCACTCGCTGGTCCATGATGTGCTCTACACGATCTGTAGCAGGACATACCGTTTATTTGTTGTTCAGATATCACATTGTTTCACTCAAAATCTTATTTTCGTAAATATCAGGCTCAGGAAAGCAGATGTAAGCATGTTCTATCCATCAAGTCATCAAACGTCAACTATGATTAATGATTAATGATTGTAGAAGACGATTAAAAACCCAAACAACTTAACTTACTTGATATTTTGAACTTGGCTCCACTAACAGTATGAGCAGGGTACCCTGACTTCAGAAAGGTAAATCCAAACGCTTGCTCGTTTAGTTCACAGCCGGTAAAATACGTGTAGTTGTGCAACAACGAGCCCTGGAACCTAATCTCCATTCTCTCCTTCAGCTTACGAAACGCAAAGGTTCCCTTGACGTTCCGATAATCTCCCGTTAGCGATATCGACTTGTTGTCACAGGAGTACTTGAGGGCGGTGTCCGTTATTTTCACCCACCCGGCAGGAGAACCGCTAGCGTCCAGGAAGGTGACAGCTACAGCCTCGCTTGCCGGGAGTTGAGCGGAGATTACCACTTCCAGAGTCTTGTTTTGTATGAAGTACATGTACTTTTGGTCTAATGTAATAGCCATTTCTCCACTCATACCTGAACATCATTATAATTTTATCTTTTAAAGCAGGTTGCAAACGAAACATTTTTACTAATCGTTAAGATTTGATCAACTTCTAGATTCATTACTTAATAAGAATGGTAACATATCCTTATTACAAATCATAACCTTGAGGGTTTACGGAGGACACTGCCCATGCATCATCTAACTTTGCCTCATCCAACCAAATCAGAGGTTTCGGATCATCCTTAGTGTTTATTGGGTGCTTCCAAGTGGTGTTGACGACCTTGTTCAACTCTACTAGAGATACTTCTCCGTAACCTAGGTTCAGTTGGAAACACACCGCGGATGCAGTTAGCCTGGGATATCAGAAGAACATTATTTTACATAAGAGCTGATTTTGAATTGAAAAAGGAAGTAGTTATTAAGTCACATTCTTGATCAGGTTTAGTAATTTTCTTATTTTCTCAGGAGATTTCAAAATGTGTCAAAATAAATCGAGTTATTTTTGGCAACCTAAAGTTCTAAAAACTATCAAAACAAACTTTTCCTAAAAAAAATTTACCTACCTCGTCCAAGTCTCTGCAGAGCAAACCGACCCCCATTGATCATCGTACTTAATCGCCAGCACCCCCTTCCAAATCTCCTTATGTACCCAATCATAATCCCCGATCAGCTTTAGATCCTGATACCCATTCTTGAAACACTGAACCCCAGCGTAGTTGTTCTTGTTGCACCCCACCCCGGTATCCACGATATCCCATCCGGTATGATCGCACGTGTAGAGCGAGGGTTCCGCGCCTGAACACGTGACATTGGACAGCCAGACACTTTGTTTCTTGGAGATAGTCTTGCTGACGCCGGAGATGGGGATCCCTCCGTGTCCAATGATACTGTTGCAGAAGACAGCCGCGTCTGGGGTGTCCCAATCAGGGTCGCATATTACCCCCCAAACGTTTATCCACTGTATGCTGACCTGAATGTGGGATAATTAGTTCCGCGATCAGGGAATGTCAGTTGTTTGTCTGATCTTTTTCGTTTATAAGTTTGTCCATCACTAAGGCAAGTCAAAATTTTGACTGAGAGATTTCTTTAAGTTTGAGTTTTAAAAAGCAACTTTGATAATGAAAATGATTAATCACTTATGATGATGATGAGATATTAGATATAAGGTATCTAATATGAGATTTGAGATATACAAAAAGATTGGAAAAAGTTCAAACTATCACTAACCACACCAGTCGTACTGAAATCATCTTCAAAAGGTCCGACCCCCAAATTCTCCAGCAATCTACTCCCATGTTCCGTGGAACAGATCGTAGCTCCCTGTACCGTAAAAGCCTGCGTCTTAGCTCCTCCTTCGTAGGGGCTTATCCCCACAATCTTCTCAAAGTCCTTGTAATACTCGGCCTCCTTGTCTGCGGTAGCAGCCGTCTTTATGTTGAACGGTACGTTTATCTTGCTGGCCTGTCCCATCTTTGTTGTCCATGTGACGTAAGCTGATTTCGTCATCACCATGTTTATTTGTTCGACCTTGCCAGCAGCGTTGCTGTATGATAAACTGATGGGATCTCCTGAGTTCGTTTCTTCACAAGAGTTTCCGGTTTTTTGTAAGTTTATCACTCCCGAAGATGAGTCGACGGTTGCCTGAAAAAGTCGACTCCTTTTAATTGAACAAGGGTATTCTTATTTAAGCTTTGAAATCGTATAGTAGTTCTTTGTTCTGTAAAGGCCTTCGTTTTAGCACCACAATTATCAGGACTTATTGCTACAAAATCAACTGCGCCATAATTGGCTCAAACACAATCCACAACAAAATCCCATTTGTCACAGTTTCAGTTAGCGTATCTAAAGTTGGTGATGACGCCATGACGGTCAGATTTAGAATTATTGCTTCAAAAATTGGACATCAATAATCTTGAGATCCACGAAGAAATGATGTGCTAAACGGTTTAAACTCACTCCAATGAACTTCTTGCTGCTCCCGCACGACAGGAAGAACGTGGAGGTTGTGGTGGGGAAGGTAAGGTTAGTCGTACCGTAGATTATCATCAGATCTCCTATCTCTAGTGTCACTCCAAACAGTTCCGGTAGCAAGATTGGGAATTTCTGGTATTTTGCCGGCTTTGTCGTCGAACACAGTTCTAAAAAGTCAGCCTTTGAGTTGCAGTTTTAAAACAAAATCAAAAAGTGACTGACATAAAGTATTTTTTCTGATTCTACATTATGGATATTTGAAAAATAAAAAATGACTCTTAAGTGTTAAATAACTCTGATAATCCTTACCATCCAACACGAGATAGACTTTAGAAGACTCCAGCACATTAAGATTCGAAGTTTCGGTCGATAGCAATCTCTCGTCATACTCCAACCTTGCCCAATACAGCAGATCAGCAGTAGTGGAGTTAGCGATCACGGTAAGCGCCGTGTTGGTGTAGGTCGAACTGTCGAAAGTAAACAACCCGGGAAATTCTCCGAACTTGTAACATTTCTTGTTAACCTGGAAAATAACATTACTTGTACTTGGAAAGGTCTCCTCCTAGTCGTTGGAGTGGGCCGCACCGCATAGAAACTCCTTGTTCTGACGTATGAGACCCCTCATATCTGATGCTTGCAGCTTCAAAAGAAATTTTATTTGATGAAAACTGGAACAATCTTGGATCTCTTCAGTTCTCCGGCATTAGACACAAAGTAGTTCTATTAAATCCTTAGGATTGATCGTCTTCTACGATACTTGAAATACCATGAGGTACTTAAATAGTTCTAGATAATTTACTACTTGTTAATCAATCACACCCCACATCACACAGCTCATGCTGATAGTTCCCTTTAGTTTAGGTTCAAACTTAATTTAATTGATCAACATTTTGAGTGGCCTGCGGGGATTTAGAAGTTTCGTAACAGTTTGTGATTATATTTTGCATATATGCATATATGTATATATACATATTTGAAGTAAACATTAACCGGGAAAACCGGTTCCCCAACAAACAAGGATTACAAAGATTACAACAAACAAACCTCTCCGTTGTCGTCCTCACTGTGGCACCACATAAAGGTAGCTGGCAGGTAGATCTGAGCAGAGTTCTGGAAGAAGACGACAACATTGTCCACCGAACCTCCTGAACGCTGGAACGCATATGAGTTGGGTTGAGTTGTGATCTTGATGACAAAGATGTCGCCCCAGTCGTCTCCAGAGTTAGCGGTGGAGTTGTCTTCGTTGTAGAAAACGGCGGCGCACCCGATCTTGGTGTTGTGGTAGGAGTCGGCCAGGGAAGCGAATGTTATGACGTTGTGTGTGAGGAAGTTTGTAGCGTCCCAGGTGGAATCGGCTGTAAAATGGAGGTCAGATCAACTTAAATCAACCAGTATCAACTTATAAATTAGAGGAGCCGGGAACTCGGATGTTCAAATGTACTTATGTGAGGCTTAGATAAATCTGATAGAGGGTAAAGCTGACGTAGAAATAAGCATTGGGAAACGGTTTTTAATGATCTTATGTAAAGTTATAGTTAAGCATCACTGACTGTGGAAAAAAGAAGGCAAATTTTTGGCCATATTGCTGGAGATGTAACGTTTTCTACTATCGAAACCGAAAAAACCGAATCTAAGAAATACTTAAATAATCAAAGCCATGAAAAATAAAGAGGCTGTAAATAAAGACATCTTTACCTTGAGTGATACCAGGACACGCTTGCTCGACTGTCGTATTTATCTTTCCCTGCTCTGCTTGATCCTTGTTGCACACCGCAGGATCGTCAAATGTCATGTTCACTTGAGTTTCACCTTTGTGTATCCACCTGGACGTTTTCTCGATGTTTACCGGGTTTTTAGGAAATATGATCTTATGAGTATTGCAGGTCACATGATTCCAATGAGCATGATACAGGTGATACAAGTGATAATAGAATGTGACCAGCTGCACCGAATCAGGTGTGATACCCGTCTAACGCTCAGCTCTGAGCTCATGCGAGTGTCGGGTATGATCGCGACAAGGTCACCCTATCTTTTTACGGTCCAACTGTTTATAATAGGTCTATGAAAGGATAAAGTTGCAGATTAAACAAATTTCGTGACGATAGTTTATGCATTATTGGCATTGCATTGCTCCTACATTTGTTTTAGGAGGTGATTCCATGTCCATTGAATAATTTGCGAGAGTTTATAAAGCAGGGCCATTAATTTCTGAGAAAAAGAGGTTTGAAATCTTCGAATATATTTACAAAACCTCCCCAGAAGAACCGTTCTCTATAACCCTCACCTTACTGAACCTTTAGGAACTATTGCGTTGCTGGCCATGGTACACGTTATTTTCAGCTGAGCCCCTAAAATCGCGTAAAATCTTTTGTACGCTGTGTTTTGCTGGTTTAATATCACCGCTTGAATCTGAGCTGTACGGTACTTGATCGTTGTTTTCTGACCATCTTTCGAGCCAGGGGTGTCAATTTTTGCCCACGTGACGTTTGCCTGGTAGAACGATCCTGAAATATTCAACATATCATACATACATCCTATTGACAACGTTGTCAAAAATTGCAGCGGTTAAAATGACATGTAAAGATAGCGGTTAAACTGTGAAGATAGAAATTCCATGAAAAAGAATGGCGTCAATGGTAATCGCAGGAGTAAAATAAAACTCGGTTAGAGAATTCTAACCGGTGGCAGGGAAAGGCTCGAGTGGAGTAAGGAATTGAAACATCATGTAGTCCACGTTGTTTACTTTTTTCTTCTCTGCTGTTGAATTCCCCGTGTTGTTTCCCTGTTGTTTTGGCATAGGATTGTAATTGCTTATTTGATTCTATAAAAACGTTAGATTGTAATTGCTTATTTGATACTATAAAACCGTAGGATAGTAATTGCTTATTTTATTCTATAAAAAGGAAATTATAACCTCTAAAACCTAAGTGCGAGAACAACAAATAGTAGATGTTCAAATGAAATGGCTTTACTAAAGCACTATTAGTATAACAATAAATGTTCACTTACATCAATTGATATGGAAACTACCCTACTTGATGCAACTCTAAAATTTCTATAATCTTTTGAGAATATTTGAATTTCGATAGCAAAAAAACAACTAACCGATGAAAACATTAAAAAGAACTTACCGATGAATGAATCCATTGGCATGTTGGTAGTTTCTCGTCTGACCCATCTCCTGGTATCTTGGCCAGGACAGACAGGGTGGTCTGATACTCTGAAGTAGTGCACATAAATATGGAAGAAATCTAAAAGAAACGCTTCAACAATCAGTGTTTATTGAAAAAATCTAATAATATGAAAAGAGGTTCTTATCGTACTCTTACTGGCCCCACTTTTGACAAGTGGAAATTAAAAAAAAAGCATTATACTTTAATGATGCATAATCAATCATTTACAATAATGATCCCATAATTTCATGATGCACAATGTGCAATGCATGATACAAGGATGCACAATTTGCACTTAATGCGACAGTGCATAATACACGATGCTCATGTTTCTCACTTGGTGTAAGGAACGTATTAGTAGGTAAATCCTGGTAAAGACCCATGACACTAAACGTGGTCTGCTGCACTTTGTCAGATCCGAGAGTGTTTCCCTTAGCCCCACCTGTAGCGAACACCACCTCGCAGTGGAAAGTTCCCCCTTCTTCTTCGCCCACCTGGAGTACCACAAATTAGAGGTGGTACAAAGGTGGTATAAAGGTGGTACAAAGCTGGTACAAAGCTGGTACAAAGGTGGCACAAAGGTGGCACAAAGGTGGTACAAAGGTGGTACAAAGGTGGTACAAAGGTGGTACAAAGGTGGTACAAAGGTGGTACAAAGATGTACAAAGGTGGTACAAAGGTGGCACAAAGTAGCTACAAAAGTGGTACAAAGGTGGTACAAGGAAATAATCAGGAATAACTTTAGCACTCCATACAGCTAGATAGTTAAGGTCATTATGAGCTATGTATGATACAGCTATAGACGGGTTCATTATAAGCAATCTGGCATGAATTTTCAAAGTTTTACCCCGAGCCACTCGATCGTCACTTCTGTCCACGAATTTTCTGTGTTGAATTTTTTCGCTGTTTTAGCACCTCCTTGATACGGACTATTGTCTTTATACCATTTAAACTGAAGAAATGAGATATACAAATAAAAGGAAATCCATCCAAGTAATAGGAAATCCAATGTTGCGATTTCTAAGATGCTACAGGGCAATATTGAACCCGACCAGCCGGTTTTGAAAACCGGACAGGATCGGTCATCGGACGTCTGGTTGGTTTTGAGCTGGAAACGATTTTCAATAACCTAGATAGCATCTAGTAGATAGTATCAAGTAGATAGTATCTAGTAGATACTGACCTCAGTTACAATGGTAGCATCCACTGCGATGCAGGTTATAGCCGCGTCTGTTCCCGGTGCAGCATCCACGTGTTTCGACTTCATGTATACTTCTGTTGTGATACAGTTTTATTTGTAAACAATTACTTTTTTCATGTATATTTCTGTAGTGATACAGTTTTATATGTGTGGAATTAATGATGGCTCTGACATCTAAAATTATACAAGATCCGAAGCCAGATAAGGTTCAGACCTAAAAACTTAAAATGGTAAGTATACAAGTGGTTGAGAATAATTAGGAATATATCAAAAGCTATAAAAAAATTTCTGACCTAGAATGATAAGTTTGGTGGCTGTGGAGTAAAAAGATATAATAAAAGTAAAATCTAAAGTTAGAGACAGTTCTTACCTAGAATGATAAGTTTGGTGGTTGTGGAGTAGATTGGACTGTCTGGATAGTCAGGATACGTAACTTTCAGAATGTAGTCGCTCTCCAACTGAGCGTTAGCAACCTTCAACCTGTCGAGAATGTTATGTTGTTAACAGGAATTTCAATTCTCAAATATCGAACATATCAAATAGGACTTTAGTATAACATAAATATTTCAACTATTAACACTCAACAAGCATTTGCAAGATGAATTGAATATTTCAGCTGTTGGAATCAATCTTAATTCACTAATCACGAAATCAATCATGTCAGCTCTTAAATGAAAATAACGATAAAAGATATATTGTCGCTTCGATGAAAATCTGTCACGCAAATACCTATCAACTAAAAGATAATAAACAACTGAAAGATAATCAGCAACTGAAATATAAATTAAAACTAACGTTGAAATGAGAGTTGCGTGAAGACCGGTGGGAGCATCTTTACTGTCGTCAGACAAGAGGGAGAGAGTGTCACCAGGATCTAGAGCTCCGTATTTAGGGGTACCCTCCACCACCGTGTACTGCAATTGTGTGTGTTCGATTTGTAGGTACTACGTGTCAATAAGAGAATAAGATGTGTTCTAGAACTTAATTAGAATAGGAATGACGGGTGCGTGAATCTGATAATACTATTATGAACTAGCTAAATCTGTCTTAACTATTCATATATAAAAGTATTATTTATGAATAGTTAAGACAGATTTAGCAACTTAACAACTTTCTAAAACAATTCAGACTGACCTTGAACCATTCTGCGGTAGGTTTTGCGACACCTACATCACTAGGATACGACATAGTGGCGCTGATTGAGGCTTCACCCCCGCGGGCACCAGCAAAGAAACCATGGGGTTGCTTTTCTATGACTGCAAGTGAAGTTTGTTAACTTAAGCCCTCAAAAATTCATATGAATAATAATTCTTGTCAAAAATCATGATCACAAATTTCAGATCAATCATGACGATTATCGTGATCAATTTGACTTTAGAATGGTTAAAAATAAGGAGATAATCAATTTACAAAGGTACTAGGAGCTGATTTAACTTAGAATGGTTAAAAATAAGAAAAAGAACTTACATAGAAGTTTAAGGTAGGAGCTGATTTAACCTTAGAATGATTAAAAATAAGGAAAAGAACTTACATAGAAGTTTAAGGTAGGAGCTGATTCCTTGAGCTGTCACCTCCGAGTTAGCATATCTTATCACACAAGTATAATTCCCGATATCTTTCTCTTTCACAGCTAGTAGTGTCATTGTAAACTCACTCTTCATCAAGCTACTGTCAAACTTAACCGTTGTCGTTTCGGCGATCTTGTCGGTGGAACCCACCTTGAGAAGCCAGGCACTGAGGGCGGCGGCGGTGGAGTATCCATAACAGGTTGTGGTGGCATCCTTACCGTAGAGACCAGTTATTACTTGGTCCTTGTTGAAGGTTACTGAAATTGCAGGTATTATGACTTGGTCCTTGTTGAATGTTACTGAAATGGCGGGTATTACTAATACTTGGTCCTTATTGAAGGTTACTGAAATGGGGGGTATTACTAATACTTGGTCCTTGTTGAATGTTACTGAAATGGGGGGTATTACTAATACTTGGTCCTTGTTGAAGGTTACTGAAATTGCAGGTATTATAACTTGGTCCTTGGTGAAGGTTACTGAAATTGCAGGTATTATGACTTGGTCCTTGTTGAAGGTTACTGAAATTGCAGGTATTATGACTTGGTCCTTGTTGAAGGTTACTGAAATGGGGGGTATTATAACTTGGTCCTTGTTGAATGTTACTGAAATGGCGGGTATTATTACTTGGTCCTTGTTGAAGGTTACTGAAATGGGGGGTATTACTAATACTTGGTCCTTGTTGAAGGTTACTGAAATGGGGGGTATTACTTGGTCATTGTTGAAGGTTACTGAAATGGCGGTTACGATGATTGAATTTATTTATAACCATTAATCTATTATTTATTTATAACCAACAATTTTTAACCGATATAACAGTCCTCGATAAAACTGTGATTGAGCATGTCACAGCGGATTTAATCTAAATTTTCTGAATTATGGTGTTCTTTAGTATCTTTCTGGCTATCTGATATCACCAAATTTTACCTTGAACGACTAGCAAAGTCTTGTCAGTTATCAGACTCCCATTTCCACCCACTTTCGTAAAATTCAGCCTCAGTGCGTAGTTTTTCAGTCCCTGGTCCTGGCTCTTGACCGCAAACGATCCTTTGATAGTTGCTGTCTCTTCACCCCACTCTATACTTTTACTGTCGGGCTTAACCGTTGCAGATGGGGAGGTGTCCGACCCAGCGTACACGAGGAAGTCCAGATCGTCGCTGACGTCAGGTCTTCTAGAGCTAGACATTGTCTTTGGATACTGTAAAGATGATGTGTGAGACTTTTTTTTGTGTTTATCTTTGAATATTGATGAATAAACAGTCATGGAAATACCATCTATCCTGACTTCTCTCAGAAAATCTGGTGATAAATCACTATCAAGCTACATAAAAACTACTATGCATACATCTGCAAACTGCCTTAGCTGACACAGAAAATCTTACCGTAATTTGGAATTCCATTTCAAAATTAGTTCCAACATTAGCTCCCACCGAGGTCGAAGGCTGTTGGGACACATCTGAAAATTGTGATTAGTTGGATTAAGTTTAAAATCGTGGAACATATTGGGTGATCATCTTCTCGGTCACCAAGGGTTCTACAGTAAGAAGGGATGCCAAGTACCAACCTCACTGTGGAAACTATCTATTACAGAATAGCAGAACATACTTTTCTGGTCATACTTACAAATGCGGTTTATGTCTAAAGAAGCAGTCGAAGGGAGAAGTAGGACGTTGGAGCACGATACCATACAGCGATATTTCCCTTCGTTTTTTGTCCCAAACTTAGCAATCTCGTAAGAAATTTCAGAGTACTCGGGTGTGTCTGCTCGTTTTAAAGTCACGTTTACAAAGTCGATTTCGGGAGTTTGAAACTGCACTGCGTCTGCCCAGGTATTGCAATCCGCGAGAGGTTTCAGTTCAACCTTGAAATTTGAGTCAGAGTCGAGGAAAGTTCTATCAATTAATTATTTAAAATCTTTAAAACATCGAAACGAAGTGTATATTATTGCTTTCAACATGAAGCTGCGGTACCAAATTCTAATAAGCATATCCTTCAACTTTAACAAATAATGTCAAGAAAAGAATTTATCAAAGTTGTTTTCAATTATAATTCTATCTGATCTGTGTAACTTGAAATTCTGAAAACAGCAATATCACATGGCCTCACCGTGTCATCCTCCAAGGGCACGGCGGAAGGTCCGGCTATACAGAAAGTTTTTACACCGTTTATGTAGAAGTAGATTTCTCCGTACTGTTTTGTCCAGGAACTCTCAAATTTGTACTCGGTACAGTCCCTTACCATTATCAGGTTTGCTCCAGCCACCGGAGTTTGGGTCGTCAACTGGGGGTTATATCGGGCTGACTGAGTACGTTATTGAGGTTGCCATGGTTGATAATTTAGTAAGGGGGGGGGGGGGGGGCTAAGATGACCTCGACTTTTTGAGGTTGCTAGGATTACTAAGGTTATCAAAGTTACTAAGGTTACAGAAAAGTGAAATAAGATTGAAAAAGGGCAAAAGGGCCATACTATATAACCCTTTTACCCAAGAAAGTAAAGCTTTCTTACACCGAAACAGAGACCGGATAAACCGTGCATTATTCCCTCGTTGTTTACCCGGTAGAATTTGTCTTGTATGTCTGAAAAAATGGTCTATGGTCCTGTGTCAACAAGGTAAGTTAAATTCCAATCAGATAATTCACCAAGTGTTCAAATGGACATTACACTAAATACGTTACAGCGCACTATGGACATGCACAGTCCACATTGCGCCTAGAATGCATTACACATTCTATAAGGTGACCGACCTGCACAAGCAGCAAAGATTACCAAGTCCCCGGGAAAAGTTGGGCTACTCTTTGGTTTTAAACACAAGGTTCTCGTTTTAGAGTTGATCATCTTGAAGTCTACTGCCCCAGCTGAAAGTTTGATGTGTTTGTCGGTTTTTTCAGAGTGTTTTCCCATTATTAGATAGTCAAATTAGATTACATGTAACGACGATTAGAAATCTAACGAGTTGAGTTGCAAAAGTAGGTAAAAACACTGGTCCTAGAAGTGGATTATCAAACTTAGTACAGTGAGTTAGTACAGCGATGAGTCGAAAAGTCAAAACTGTTGGAATAATTGTTAAATAGAAATTAAATCTTTCGTCACGCAGTATTGAGCACATGCTACAATGAAACCTTAATTTACATGTTCACATTCAACCAAACTAAACAAAAAGTACTTACTTTTGGCAGTACTATCGAAGAGTATACTGACGGGGTAAACAAGTGCAGCAGATTTACTAGTCATCCTACACTTCAGGGTGTAAGGAGCACCATCAACCACCTCAATCTTGGAGGTAGCAACGGCAAAATCTCCGAACTCGATATCTGATAAGGGGAATACGTGTTTTGAGGGGATCTGATATGAATATTGATAAAATTTAAAAGCATGCTGACATTTTTCCATAATTTACCTAAAGCTATAAGTGATCGATTTTTCTTATAAAAACCTCGGCACTTAATCCATACTGTCGCAGGTTTTACTTAGGTACGACGGTCGCCAACATTTTAGGATGGCTTTTCTCAACACTTATCTCAAGACTTAACGTCTCGTCAGAATGTTTTACAAAAAGCTCGTAGAGACATTTCCAGCAGCTCTATCAAACCTACCTAAGATCGCTACACTGGCAGCCGGAGAGTCATACGAAGTTGTATGGTTTACCGACTTTGCCTCCACGTAGAGACCTTTACCGTCGTCAGCTGTCACCAACCCATTAAGTGTGGCCGTGGCGGTAAGGGTCTGGGTCCAGAATGTTCCCCCGACAAATACCTCCGCTATTTGCAGGAACTAGGTGGATGTTTGTTATGTTCGTGCAACTGGTGGGATAACTTTGACTAACCACGACCAAGTTGTGAGTTCTAACTCTATAAAGGTTCAAAACAGTAAATGCTTTAAAAAATTTAAGGTTGATATACGAAAATTATGCAGTATATGCAACAGCAGGTACATACTAAGATACTATCGTATCTTGACTATAGGGAGGGGGTTGAAACTGGAGGGGGTTAGTACTGCTGTCTTGCCTTCTTTAATGCTTTATTTGTTACCTCATTGGTGTTGGTGTGCTCGATGTAAACAGTCCCCGTGTTTTTGGGGCTAGCCTCCAAATCATATACCAAATAAGGGTCGGTGGTAGTGGTGGTTGTTACCAGAGTTGAACCCAAATAGACCTGAAAGTTTTTGAACACTTAGCTGCGCAGTGTTTAATGAATTTAAGCGTAAACGCATAACAGTCGCATTTTTTAAGTTCAAATCGCGTAGTCTTACAACAACAAATATTTAAAATACATAATTAATTTTACATCTTCAGCAGGGTCTCAGATTAATCAACGCAAATTTACAAAACCTTAACACCGTTGTTGCGATCAGTGGAACTCGAGCCAAACATCAGAACAAGATCATAAACAGTTGCCAAGTACAAAAAGTCGATCTGCATCCATGGCTTTAGAGTGTCTTTCTGTACCACCGCTATGTTATCTGAAACAGTGCTCTATACAAAAACTGTCAAAAGAAATCATAACAGTCATACCACAAGTAGTTCATGGTGACATGGTTGTAAATTTCCATCTTGTTAATCTGTCTTAACAATGAAAGATAAAGAAAAATCCGCATGAAAAGATTCTTACTTCCGTTTGAGTTCTGGTCGGCGACCTGGTCAATGGCGCGATCCCACGCTTTTCCCTCAACTACAGGACTTCCTTTAGCAGTTCCTCCCACAGCGACGTTTTCAGAAAGCATGTCACACCTACAAGTTAATCTCAGCAAACAATTACAAAACATTTTTTTAAAGGAAAAATCAATAAATTAATCTTTTTAATCCGGATTAAGGAAGGAAAAAGTTTTGTCTGATTGTCAGTAGGTGAAGAATGCAAGTCCATTAAATGACAGGCATTGACAATAGTCCGTATAGGTGTCCTGGCCTAAAAGAGTGTTGTGGAAGGTAAGGGGAGTGGTGTGGAAGGTAAGGGAACGTTGTGAAAGGTAAGTGGGATGTCTTTGAACACTCCCTTTTACCTTCCACAACACTTAGGCTACCTTCCACAACTTAATAAAAAAGCGAGGCTAAATTTACCAACTTTGAAAAAACTACTACAGTCGATCCTAACTTACCAATACAACTTAGCAGCTGAGGTAGACTAAATTTACCTACTTTTAAAACTACTACAGTCGATCCTAACTTACCAATACAACTTAGCAGAGGTAGCTGCTGGGGAATGTGTAGGTACTACAAACAAAGCTCCCTTCATGTAACATATCTTATCGTCCATATTGAACTCGACCCCAGCACACGCTGAAAAAGCAATACAAATGACAAATATAGATAAAGAACTGATCGCTAAGGAGATTGGTCAATTTGAAGAAGAGATGGCTTACACTGTTATCTTTTTATGAGTTTAGATCCACGCTGATCTGCATTTAATTTCAAATTCTAATTATCATTAGCGTGGATTTGTTGCTATGAAAAATTACAGTTTCGTCTAAAAACCCAATCTAGATTGGTTTATGATCGATTGATGTAAAAATAACCATAAGAATTCAGAATTGTCTATACAATTTTACTTACGACACTTAGATTCGTAGACTTGCATAGCGAGGTTTCCCCCAAGTCCGTCGTTACTACAATCTTTGGACTCCCCATTTTTCTTGTAATCAGCACCAGCAGTAGCAGAGGTGAGACAGTACCTGTTTGTTGGACTGCCCGGATACAGCATCAGCGCGAAAACTGTGAATCCTGCAAGGCGTTCCGAGTACAAGCATAAAGTAAGCTCTGTAAATAAACTAAAGTAGGTTCTGTAAATAAACTAGAGTAAGATCTGTAAATAAACTGAAGTAGGCTCTGTAAATAAACTAAATGTGAGCTCTGTAAATAAACTAAGTAGGCTCTGTTAATAAACTAGAGTAAGATCTGTAAATAAACTTAAGTAGGCTCTGTAAATGAACAAAAGTAAGTTATGTAAATAGGATCAGTAAATAAACTAAATAAGGCTATGTAAAAAACTTAAGTAACCTATATGTAAATAAACTAAGTTAGGCTCTGTAAATAAACTAACCTTTCTTAGCGGCTTCTGCCCGACAGTGCGCCAAGGCAGTTTTCTCGTTATGATAACCTATATTGGCTATAGTTGCTCCTAAAGACGTTTCCTTGTAGCATCCTAACTTCTTCAACACACAGTCAGCCGGCTTGTACCCTGGGTACCGGTTTTAGATTATCATATTGCTGTGTTGGTAGTGATCCTATACTGCAGTGTTTCTATAAGGGATGAGAGTGTACCTTTAAAATTTTGATTTGATGCTTTCCTAATCCTAGTTCTCTCACCGTGCACAACAAATTTTTTAATTTTCTATGTTTTCACAAGATCACCTTTAGGATTCTGTGCCCTACACAGATCGATGCACTTGTTAGGGTTGGCCGCCTTCTCCGACTTTAGATTGTACCCTGCAGCAATGACCCCAGGCAGGAAACACTTGTAAGTCCCAATAATTTGGTGGCTTGACGTTTTCAGGACTTGTGTGTAATGGACATTGAGACTTGTTTGCAGTCCACTTATCTGAAAAAAAGGGATATGTTGACATAATATCTTGAAATATAATTTCGCTTAATAAGCTGCTGAGACATTCTAATTTTGTCAAAAAAGAACTCTACTTTTTTCACGTTATTACGTTAAGTTAAATTGGACATAGTTTGTACTTAATTTCATCTTTTGATACTTTGTGAACGTTACACTGTTACATGAGAGGGTTACTGAGAAGATAAAACTTACCTCCGTTTGTTTTCCCTGATCTTTCCAAGTAAGTTCCACTGGAGAAGGAAGGTACTGAGCTAGCAAGGACACTGACACAGATGTTGATTCTCCCACGTTGCCACACCCGGCTTCCGTTTCTTTAAACTCTGAGGAAAAGTTCTCATTAAGAGAAAAGATAAGTGCACTATATCATGATCCTGTTTAATCCTGTTTAACCTTGTTTAATCTTATTTATTCCTGTTTAATCTTGTTTATTCCTGTTTAATCTTATTTATTCCTATTTAATCCTCTTTATTCCTGTCTAATTCTGTTTAATCTTGTTTAGCTCTGTCTAATCCTGTATAATCCTGTATAATCCTGTATAATCCTGTATAATCCTGTATAATCCTGTATAATCCTGTATAATCCTGTATAATCCTGTTTGATGATGTTTAATCCTGTTTGTTCTAGGTTGCCTAGGAGCTTTCAGTGTGGTGGTGACTATAGCGATAAACAATGACGTTCAATAAAACCAACCAATGATTCGAAGAGCTATGGGTTCTGACTCAAGACGTTCCCCTTCCAAATCAACTCTCAGTTGATAGAGGCCCAGATCAGCTGTTGTAACGTTGGGGAATGTCAACGTGCTTACAGTACCTGCTCCACCAATAAATACAGACACCTGAAATTACAAATATTCAGACATATATAACAATAAATACTGACACCTGAAATTACAAATATTCAAACATATAACAAACTTATAAGTATAAAAACTTTAGAAATTTGGCCCCTCATATCCTGGGCTGTGCACATATGTTTCTTCTTTGCAAATCTCATTCGTAATCGCCATCGGCCTGAGACTGAGAGACATATTGCGTACGTTTAGTGTTATTACTAAAGCTCTTATGAAAGTCTCTTCCATTTATACATTGTTATTGCCACACTTATAAGTTGTAGTAGGAGAACTGCTCTACCGGCGGCTCTGAGACATTAGTAGAGCTTGTAGTACTGTAGTAGAGTAGAGTATACTTCTCCAAACTTTTACGTTAACTTTAACGAAACACTGATCTCAAGTCATCATCAAGGTAATTACCGCATAATCTATATCTATAAAGCAAAGCCAAACCAAAGTGTCCCTATATGGAGATCAAACATAACGGTAACCCTGTGGAAGTGCATATATATATATATAGCCATAACTTAGTCATTACACCAAGTTAGGTTCTAGCGGCGGCGGGTGATTTAGTTGAAAGACCATTGCTATACTAACCGGCCATAAAATAGTTAAGAAATAATGCGTGTAGCAGTCTTAACTAAATAAAAATATATGTATTAAGAGCGGTTGATTTATAAGGGAAGGGTATTTTTAGGAGGGGTAACAAATCGTTTATAACACGACTTCACGTGATAGCGTTGATTTGCCATGCCTTCTCATTGGTCGCTATAACATTCACATGATACGGAAAGTTTCTTTCCCTTCCCTAGAATACATTTTCTTGATACTCAACTTCAATGGCAATAAAAAAGTGTAAAGGCCATTAAAATGAATAGTATAATAAGAAAATGTAAAGTTCATTAAAATGAATAGTATAATAAAAAAGTGTAAAGTTCATTAAAATGAATAGTATAATAAAAAATGTAAAGGTCATTGAAATGAATACCCTAGATGCGTCCGTGATGGGTGTTTCTGGGTTGAACTTGTACCAAGTTGAATTGAGAGACTGGATGTTGGAAACGACTGTAGCTTTCATGTTCTGCTTTTTCCCCAGCTCAGTAAGCACATACGACTCTTCTTGAGTGATCGCTGAAATATAAACTTACTCAGTAAGCACATACGACTCTTCTTGAGTGATCGCTGAAATTTAAACTTGCTCAGTAAGCACATACGACTCTTCTTGAGTGAATGAGTGATCGCTGAAATTTAAACTTGCTCAGAAACTAGTGCAACAACCATGTTTAAAAGCTTGTTATTTAAACGGCCCATATGTATCGCAAAAAGCATTTTGGAGCAACTAAGATTGTGAACGTTTGATTTTGTTTTACGGACAATTAAAGTGATCGTCTTTTAGAATTTCTAGTTAATTTAATGTGTATAGTTAGCTGAGAAATGGAAAAATCCGTACGGAATTGGAATATCTGTAATATGAATTGACATACAAACTGTTCCTATGTCAATTCCCTTCGAGTATCGCACGGATTCAACGCCATCAACATTGACTTTTACTCCAAAGAAGACCTGTTTGTTTTGGAGTTCTTGCGTTAGAGGCAGAGCAAATTCCATTGTGATTATTCCTCGCTCCGCGTCCTTCTGTTCGGATTCAAACTTCGAAACGATTTCTTTAACTGAGAAATTTGTGAAAATAACATCTGCTTAGAAAATTACGATATCACAAATGTTAACGAATATAAATTATAAATCGTCAACTTCAAAAAAAGATCTAAAAAATTTGAGTGTGCTATGATGTTTTTACGCTAATCTAATAATATTAAAATAATTGAACTCCGAACAAAAGGCCTAAAAGTATTTCTAAAGAATACCCACATTCTGCGTTGTATATTTTAAACTCCGTGGCAGTATAAGGAGTTATTCCTGGCTCTTCCCTCCATACTATTGTAACTTTCTTAGCTGGTCCTCCAATATTGCCGATAATTATTGTTGGAACAAACACCCACCCTGAAAAATTATATCTTTCATCTTTAAATTTAAATCTTAAAGTTACATTGACAATTCTAGCTGTCTGAACAAGCTGAGCCTCGATAGGAGGACACTTCGTTCTTCCATCACCAGAACAACAAAAAATATCAGGAAAATTAGAATTGGCTTAAGCAGTTGCGTGAAGCTGCAGCAAATCAAATAAGTCAACACCCATGATAGCAGGCAGATTAAGTCAAGACATATCCAACACCCATGATAGCAGGCAGATGTTCGAAGCTGTTTTTTTTATTTTTTTGCTCTTTTCACAATTTAACAACGCCTAAGCACCGTTAACCATTGGAGTACATGACGGGCAGCTCGAGTGGAGCGTAACAGATGGAAAATTTTAGGTCATGTGCTGAGAGGTCCAGTAGACGGGCCTGTCCATACCTCCTTAGTATTTGCTATTAACAGTTTTAATATTAAAGGTAGCGTTGGAAGACCTCAGTCCAACCTATTTTCTTTATATCTTTTAAAATATTTATCTACCAGTGCAAATAGGTTCGGGGCTCTACCAAAAACTAAAAAGCAACCAACCTCGTGCGAGCAGATGTAGTGTTAAATCTTAATGTTATAAGTGTAGTACTGTAATAGTAGACTTTAACTTACATAAGTCCCAGTATTGCAATAAATCTATAACCAACATTACTAAGATTTATTGACTCACCAAAGTATATAAGACGATACACTGATACCATACATGCAGGATCGTTCAGCGCCCAAAGACTCGTATCATACGTGTAATTTAATGATCCAACGCCTGCGAACAGCAATCAATGATAATAGCTGTAAGTTTCCGAAATAGATACAGTTAGAATAACAGTAAGCTTCCGAAATATAAATTAATTTAGAATGTTCGCCCCCCCCCCCCCCCTTGGCCTTGGTACAAGGGGAGGCCGGGGTGGGTGCTTTGTTGGACCCTGACATTAAGAGGGCAGCGCTACAATAGACCTACCTTTAGCAACACCATCTGTAACGGTTGTAACAATACTGGTGTCCTCCACGTCCTTCAAGTCGGCTCGTTTAACCCACTTAGCTGAGGCGCTCACGGCGAAACTTTCCAATGTTATTGTCTTGTTGTCTACACTGTTCCAAAACAGGGGCTTCTCGTTGGGTGCAAATTTGTACAGCGGGTTATCTGACGATGAGACGGTTTCGAAATAGGTATGGCAAAGATTTGGTACTGTATGATATTGAAAGTTGCACTTTTTTTTCTATCTGATAGTGTTCGTTATCCGTGTTATTGATTTCTCTAAAAATACGAATTTCCTGATTAAGATGACACATTGCTCTGTGGTGATGATATTAGACCGGTATCATCAATAACATGAACATATAATGTTCCTAAACATCTTAAGCATTAGAAATGTGACATTAAGTTTTGAATACTATTAGGCTTGTTAAAAACCTTCTTTTGCAGCGAAAACTTTAACCTCCGACAATTGTATAGGATGTGCTCCAGCCGCGGATCCGTTAACAAACACCGCTATTCCATACTTCTTGACATCATCATACTCGTACACAGTCTTGGAAGCAACGTAACTTATAGTTCCAACAAGTTGCGTGTCCACGTGTACCCTGTACCCATCTACGTTCTCTGGAGTGTCGACCCTGTTGTGTATACTTATTTTCTTGATGTACATCTTGGAGGGGAAGGTCAGCTTCCACCACGCGGTTGTTCCTCCAGTTTTCGTAAGCGAGATTTTCTTGCTGTAGTGAGTACGGATATTTTAGAGATTTTATTGCTGTAGTGAGTACGGATATTTTAGAGATTTTATTGCTGTAGTGAGTACGGATATTTTAGAGATTTTATTGCTGTAGTGAGCACGGATATTTTAGAGATTTTATTGCTGCAGTGAGTACGGATATTTTAGAGATTTTCTTGCTGTAGTGAGTACAGATATTTTAGATATTTTCTTGCTGTAGTGAGTACGGGTATTTTAGATATTTTCTTGCTGCAGTGACTACGGATATTTTAGAGATTTTCTTGCTGCAGTGAGTAAGGATAGATCATTCTGTCAAGTAGTGAAAGGTGACCAGAAAGGTCAAAAATCTAAGGTTTTATTTTACGCTATGAAAAGTAAAAGTTATTAAAAACTGATACACGCTCATACAAAGTACAAGCTAAAACGAGCACATAGAAGAAGGAGAACCAATAGCCAACCTATCAAAAGTGGCCGTGTCAGTCCCATCTATAGCGTTAGCAGCAACGTACTCAGCACTGTGATCGTCTATCTGGGTAGCGGTTCCCAATCTTGCCACGTTTGTGTATCGACCTGAACGATTGCTTTGACTTTACGAAATCAGAAACTTAAAGCTTGAAATTCTGATTTCTAATTCTTATTTTCACGCAATGGCAAGCAATAATTGTAAGCGTGATACAGAGACGTTTCACTAAAATATCATAATATTACCTCTCTATAAAGCTATAAGGACTCTGAGACTACATGTTTTCCATATTGAGTTCCGGTGATGTTGGTAAACATGAAATTTTATTTGGGACCTTAAAGAGTAGCGTACTTGTTGACTGTAACTGTAAAACTGTAAGTAAGTGAATTCACTTACCGAACATAAGTACTCCATTTGCGTCTGTCTCTGTCGTAGATGCTTTCACAGGTGCAAAGTCCGTGTCGGGACTGTTGGCCCAAAAGGTGCATTCGCTGTACCTAAAACAGAAGAAATTATCACCTTTTATTTATTAGAAGTGATTAGTAGTGTTGATTTGTAGTACAGTAATTAGTTTTAGTGAGTTGTAGTATAGTGTTTAGCATAAGTAGTGATTTGTAGTACAGAAATATAGTGATTAATAGTAGTAATTTGTAGTATAGAACTATAAAAGTACAGTGATTAATTTTATAATCTTAGCGATTTGTAGTATAGAAGAATAATGTTTAGCTGTAATGGAACTAACTTGCCACTTGGTCGAAAAAATACTTACTTGGCTTTACCAAGTCCTATAGTTATTTTCAAGTATCCCCTGACAGCTGGAATCAAGCAATCAGAACTTAGTTTCAAGTCTTGTGAGTTAGCAAGGCTGCTTGCTGCGACCTAGAAGTGTTGCAATTGGAAAAATCTTATTTTCATAATACATGTGAAGTCGAAGTATCCCAAAGTAAAACTTTGGGAGCAGTGTGTCATCATTGAAGTAATTTTTATTTTTAGCGGCAATCAAATTATTCATTATCATTCAGAGAACTCTAGTAAGAGAATATTCAACTCTTTTTTGCAGACGCGTGAAAATTGAAAACAAACCAATAGTGATTTTCCGATGAATTTTTTCGGCCTAAAAAGCATAACACAAAAACAAACTCACTTCTTTCCCAATCCCAACGCAGTAGTTTGATGCCTTGTGCCGTAGCAAACCATTTGTTATTTTGAACAGAGCTTGTTCTGGGGTATGAAGAATATGGTAACTAGTTTTAGGAGAAATTTTCTTAAATTCGCTCATCATATTATATGCTTTATCAAAAAGGAAATAATTATTTGACAGAAACGTGGTCATAATTTTTGGGAAACCCTAAACAAGCTAAAACCTAAACGGAATAAACAAAATTGCATATAATCAATGAACATATATTATAGTTATTTATACAATTTAGTTTATTCTCTATAAAGTCAATGAAGATAACTGAAAATTACCATCGTTGCAGCCAGCAATAGAAACTTGGAGTGGAGTGTCTTCAACAACCGGGACAACTTTGGGATACCAGCATTTCCCACTAGCAGTCGCGATTATATGCCAGGATAAGTCTGTTAAAAGTCGGGGTTTGAAACAATTATAACTTTGATCATAACGAAAAAGGATGTCCTTAATTAAAAAAAGCCTTAAAAAACGACGTTCTTGTCAAAGTTTCAAAGAAACACATCTTTACCATACCTAAAATTAATTATAAATGTATCGAATAACTAAAACTTGAGTGAAATTAGACTTCCAGGCCAATCAATCATTCTATCAAAGCGTTACTAAAAACAACTGAAGAGTAAACCGACCTGGTTTTACACAAGCAAGACTTCGACTCGGGTACCAGACGTTTTCTAAACTACACGTGTTAACGCCAGCACCACCCTGCAGATTTTCTAGTGTTTTCGAATTCTTTACAACATCAATTCAGGTTATTTCACTTTATATGAAAAATTTAACAATCCTTAAATTAAGCATTACCTTCGGAGATTGCAGAAATTGATGATAAGAAGAATTACTTTTATAGTTGGCAGAAATCGATGATGTCAAAATATTTGAAAGTGCCATTGTGCTAACCTGAGGTTCATAACAGGAGGTAGGACACTTAGTCTGAGAGGTGGAGTGTCTCCTTCCGCCTCGAGAGTACTTCGTTGTACTCTCGTCTGCCTGCAGTTGTGAGCAGGTACCTGCGGGATGCGTTTATCTAGTCCTCATTTAACGGGCGATGTGGGTCTAGAAATGCGTAAGAGCGCGTGATGGCCGCGACAGAAGGTTATCAACCGAAAACTCCTTATTTGTCCAGCTTCTTGCTTTACAAGAAATTTTGAGAACTCCGATTTGACACACCTTTTGAACTAAGCACTATTGTAGTTTAAGTTAGGGGACTGGGGATTTAATTCTTAGAATTTCTAAAAATGGATAGGCCTTAAATTTTGTTGAGGAGACCTTTTCTGGTCAAAACCATGTCACTCCTGTATAAGAGGGTTCTTACTTCAATACGGTTTTAAAGAAGTAACATGTATAAATTTAAAATAAGATCAAATATTCCAAAATTTAACGTCTCTTTCAACCATGAAATAGGACCCTGGACCCTCACCTTGACAGAGGGTGATGTGTTTCCAAGTCCCACTATATCCTCGGTGCCAATGTCCGAAAACCTTTATATCCTCCGGCTTCAAGTTGTTTATACCACTCCACTTTTTCTCGAAGAGAGTGGAAGTCCCTACTTTAAAGATAAACCCGTCTGCGTTAAACTGAGCCTCAAAGCTCCAAGATTTCCAGGTCTTCATTTCGGCCGGTAGTGTGTCAGTTATTGCAATGTTTTGTTGTGCGTTGGAATTTAACTGAGATGGAACAGTTTTACACGTATGTGAACTGTGAAATTTTCGTTATACCGCCGGCAATATCCGCAACAATCATAATAAAATTCATCAAGTCATATTAATAACATATCTGATGAATGCTTAAAAAATAATATAAATTCAAAATATCAAATCTCAAGGCAGAAACTTTAATCCAAAGAAGTTACGCTATTCTAAGGAGGTATAGTATTATAATAATTTTGTCGGTAGTGTAAAAATACCCAATAAACTATACCCAATAAATTTTCCACTCGGGCGAATCTGACGGCATGTACAATAAGCGGAACACGTCATCAGAGGGTTCCCTGCTGCCTGTCTTAGCGAACATCACGTATCCTAAAAACATTTTACTTCCTTCCGCCCTGAATTGGGGGAAAATGTAAACAATTAAAAAAAAGACAATACTTTAACCAAAAAATGTATTGCTGCTTGATCACTTAAACATTAACAAATTTGATTGAGAAGACTTATAAATGACGCACAAATCGGGTGAGGCTTCAAAGTAGCCCTTCACAACGTCCCCCGCAGAAAGCTCCAACTTTTCCGTCCAGAACTGGTCATTTAAAGCGTAGATCGAAGGATTGTTGATAATAAGATCGCAATTTCCACCTGAATGAAATCTTATATGAGGATGGTTTGTTAAATCTATCGAGACTGTCTTATATCCTATTGACACAGTTGATTGAATTGTTCTGTGTTCTTCCCTAGCTAGACGGAACGTATCGGATCACGTGTCGCAGCACATACCGCGGCATGTGCCGTCTAGTTAGGATCATGTTCCCCGGTACGTGTCGCGGCATGTGCCGTTTAGTTAGGATCATGTTCCGCGACACGTGACACGGAACATGATGTGCCACCTGATCTCAACCTCATTTTCATTCAACTGTGGCATAAATTTAGGCTGACAAGATTTTGATTTGTTTCAGAAAATTGTTTACAATAAAAAACGACGTTTACTGCATAAATGTATGCAGTAAATGTAATGTTTGAGTTTGTCCAACTTTGTCGTCTCTCTCCTCCTGTGTCAAGGTCGCCTCTTCCTTCGGTTTAGAAAAAGGTACGTGGGTAGACTGGGAAAGTTGAGGGTCTTCATTAGTGTCTCCGGACGGCTGGTCATCACT
>JH154718.1:51718-64826 GCA_000226015.1 Mnemiopsis leidyi | reverse complement strand
GGGAGTGGTTCTAGATGAATGCCATTATTGTTTTCATTCATCTTTGAGGCAATAGAAGAAAAATACTCGTTGAACTTATTAGCAATAACTCTTCTTTCAACAACACGTAGGTACTCCATCAACAATAAATTGGGGTTTCATCTTTTTTTTCTTTTTTCCTCTAATCTCGTTTATAAATTCCCATATCTTTTTGGAATTTTCAGAGTTGTCTAGAATTTTATTGCAGTAATAATTATTTTTCTGGTGCTTTATTATTTTTTTAAGACAACGCCTGTAATCAGAGAAGATTTTATGGAGTCTGATGTCCCCAACAGGAGCATAATCAGGAGCTGTTTTTGAAGCTATTCTAGTGATTCTAGTGATTCTAGAAAATTCTTTCGTCTGCTTCCAGGAGAAGTATACAAAGGGAAAAGGGGTATACCAACCGGTAACTGCATATCCAGACAAATAGCCGACCTGATCCTCTATTGGCTTGCAGATCTTGCCAGAAAAGCCAATTCCTTAGTCAGTATGGCTTCTCATCGTATTGTTTGTCGAAGTGTTACCCGACTGGTGCGGCTCGCAGCTTGCTGCTCTCCTGGCATTTCGTTAGAATGTTACACAGATATCATCTCGTCAATGTATTGTGGAAGTGATTTATTGACGATATGATGTAAAAGACATTCGGCGTAGACGTGCACATTATCTTACCCTTGTTAGGAGTCAGTTCGAGCACTTCTCTCCTATATGGAGACCATTTAGTAAAAAGAACTTAGAAAAATTTGATAGGTTTCAAAAAAAGTGCATCAAGTGGATCCTATCTAAGGAAGAACACTCATTTCATTCACTCAACTGTTACTATAGGAAATGTCGGCAAGCTAATATTCTGCCCCTTAGTAAAAGATTTGATTTCAACGACCTCATTCTTTTCCATAAAGTCGTCTACCAAGATATCCCTCTCAAACTTCCGGCATCCCTGGGAAGACATCATGGCCAACCCTGATGAATCAATTATGTAAAATTTTAATTAGGCATTTGTCCCATTCTAGTTCTTCTCAGTAGCTTCATTCGTCACACCACACTACCACTTTGGGGGGGGGGATGGGCTAGGGGGTTACTCTTATTGTTTAATTATAATGTTTTTCCTCATCCAATTATTTAATCGATGAGTACACAATTGATTTTGATGTTATGTTTTAAGGTACCATGATCTGTAGGCCCAGCTTGCTGAGCATATCTACGTTTTGGGATTCCTACAGTTATTACGGGATAGGCTTTTTTCTCTTGGGCATTTCAATATTTCTTTTAGCGATTCTATTTTAAAAGTGATCATTGCTGTATTTGATATCCTGTACTAACTGTGAAGTTTTCGATTAAAAAAAAGTTCTGCTACCTTCTTGCTGTAGAAGGACGGTTCAGGTATTCCTTACTGTCGCAGGAACTAAGAAGGACTTAGTCCAGGACGGCTGGAAAATTGATGGATCTTCCCAGGTCGCGGTCGTTTAATTACCTATTAATAGTCTTTATAACGAAGTGGTTTCTAGGCACTGCTTCTCTGTGGCTTAAATCGCACGTTTATTTCAGATGATATTATAATTAGAAACAGATGCTCATCAAGTTTAGAAGTTATAACTGCTCTCTCCGATATCACGCAAAGAGCAAACACCTTGCTCTTTTCATTTGTTCTAAGCAATATGCAAGCTTCAATCAGTGCACACCTACTCGTTTACTTGTCGAGAACTGAGCAGAGTGTGATAGCAAATCTATCGACCTGCACGAGTTTCATAGTTTAGCGGTCAGAAGACAGTTGATGAATAACACATTTCATTGTTGTGTAAATTTATTCTGCTTGTGTCATCAACTTGATATCAATCCAACGTACTATTTGAGCCAGTTATTCTTTATAAGCGTATAAGTTTCGTTTTTTGACAAGTTTATACAACCATATCAGGAGATTGGAAGGAGACTTTAGACTTCCTAAAGCAGTTTACCGTGCATACATTACAGAGAATTATCAATAAACGTATTTGATTTGAAGTGTTAGAATAGTTTATCCATACAGTATACACCATACCTAGAAATAATAGAAGCTTGTGTTTGCATAAAAATTTATGAAGTTCAATGAAAAATATCTTTAACATTCGACTCGCCAAAGATCCATTTCTTTTTGGCACATTTCATAGTGACAGGCCAAATAAAACCAGCTCAAAGTGCACATGATCCAAAAACGACTTGAAAAGAGAAAAACTATGTTCGATAAAATTTTTACATTGATTTGGATTTTGGCTGCATTTGTCATGTTCCTACCTCACAAAAGCATATATTCATTCGGGCCTGGTGCTTACTCAGAGCAAATCTTATTCCAAGTTATATCCTTAGTAAAAGTCAACATGTCTGATGATGGAAGTGAAGAATTCCCCGAAGAGGGAACCAACTTGGGAACATATGAGGGTGACAGAAACGAAGCTGACGAAAGGTTAGATAAATTTTTTTGTAAGTTGTGTTAAAGAGTATACTTGGGTGACAGCATTCAGACTTTTAAAGTATCCATGTTGAACCAGAATCGTAATAAAACCAAAGTAGTTCAACAGCTTGTTGAAAAACGTTCTGAGACTGTACTGCTCTGTCGAGCCTTTGCTGAAAACATTAGCTACGTGAATTCATAGCTTTGCGATTCTTCTAAAAGTTTTTACTTTTAATCGCAACTCAAGTCTCTCAAGATCAAAGTTTAACTACAATTTTTGCAGGCACGGACGAGGCAAGGCTGTTTTGCCTAACGGAGACACATACGAAGGAGAATACCAACATGGGATGAGACACGGAAAGGGAACGTATCGTTTCAAGAATCTGGCTCGTTACGTAGGTAAGAATCACATCAGAAGAAATTAGCACTTTGCCGCTCGTTACAAATTTATTATGTAAAATAAGTGCTTAGGTCTGTCTAGAATCCTTCAGATATTTGATAAAACTTGCAATTTCTGTCGTTTTGCCACGCCTACAGTTTCTGTGAATTTTCCTGCATTTCAGTTTTAAGAAACGCTTAATCTTTAGTGTAGTTGATATTTTATTTTCTTCATTCGGAATGATAAGTACAGTTGAATGTTTATTCGTTGTTAAGCGGTCGGAATCGCTCCACATCGTAAACAGATGGTTGCTATGGTAACCCCACAAATTCCCCTATATTTGTATGAAAAGTTGACGCGCAATTTGCGCGGCTTTGCGCGCGTTGCTGCTATTTTTCGCGAATGTGTGACCGAAACTGGCAATCTTAATTAATTGGCTTTTGCCCCTTACTAGCTTACTTATAATTCCTTTTTAATAATTTCGCACGCTTTTGATAATGTGAGATAACTGCTTCACCTTATTCATGCGATCCTTTTTACCAGGCGATTACGTCAAGAACAAAAAACAGGGCCAAGGAGAATTTATATATCCTGACGGTTCAAAATACGAGGGCAACTGGCAAGATGATTTGAGGAACGGCCACGGCAAATATACATACGTGAACGGCGATGTTTATGATGGCGAGTGGAACAATCATGTCAGACATGGACAGGTAAAAATGGGCTGGCGCTTTTTCCATTATTTTCTTGATAAGAAATTTGCAGTTGTGATAAATACCGGGTAAAAGTGTCATATAGTTTGGTGAGTAGGCAATTAGCGCCAATGGATCCATTATAATGGAACCAATGGATCCACTCGACGTCGATACACTTGCAGTTTTTACAATCACCACTCGGGGTGAATGGATCATAGTGAATTCCAATGGCGCCAATGGTGCGAATGGCGACAATTGAACCAAATACCAATGGCGTTTCATTTGTGATGATGGCGACAGTGCACCTTTGTCGCCATTTGCACCAATGTCTCCACTGTTGCCATTGCAAATGCACAACTACCAGCATTATTATTGTTTTCTGATCGGCTCCATTGTCGCCAATGACAATGAAATGCCATTGTCACCAATGGAATTTTCTCGCCACTGTCGCCTTTGTCACCAATGTATTGCCATTGGCACCACTGGGATAATTGGCATAACAGGCGCAATTGAAATTCAAAATGTTCCATTTACTCTGAGTGGTGATCGTGAATGTGGCATCGCCATCGACTGGTTCAATTGGGTCCATTATAATGTATCCAATGGTCGCCCATGGCGATCGCCATTAGTGCCAATGGAACATACATTTGTTTCATTGAGTGGATCCATATTCCATTAGCGCCCCACTCAGCAAACTATATGACCCTTTAGCCAAATACTGTGCAGACGTTTTGTTTAAGATCACAAACAAATTGTAATTGAATTATATAAATACGCAAATCTCAATTGAACACTGTTTGGTTAATACTGCTGTGCAAACAGGGGAAGTACACGTACCACGCCACCGGATCAGAGTACATCGGAACGTGGAAAGACGGCAAGAGAGAGGGTGGCGGCGAATGGATCCACAAAAACCACAAATATGTCGGAGGTTTCGCCAACGATCAGCCCCACGGTGAAGGAAAGTACGTTTTCCAACACGTGGGGTGCGAACAACGTGGGGAATACGTGACACACGAGCTACCACAGACCAATGACGAGGAAGAAGAGGAACCGACCATTATAACCGTGGCAAAATGGAAGAGCAAAACGATTCATCCTCTTGTCAGTGCTTAGATCAATTTGGGACATGTTCTTTTTGATATTGGGTGATTTTGATTTCATTTTGGTCAGACTGAGTGAGGCATCTGAGATTTCATACTTAGCTTATTAAGGGTCCCGGTGTGATTTGGAGTCAGAGAGTAAATTTTTTGTGCGATTGTTTGAATTATTTTTGTCCTATCAATAAAAATTCAAATTATTTTGTGCTGAGAATTAAGAAATGTCCAATTCTCCAACCTATTTAATTTGTAACTGTGACCAACACAGAAGATGAATTGGCGACCATTTGAGTAACATTCCTTTTTCAACATTAGTCGACATTTTTCCTTCACGAGCAGTACTTATAAGATTTTATTCTTCCCAATTTCGGAGGAGAGTTAAAGTGAACGTTTTCTTTGTCTAGTGTGAGTTTCGATGTTATTCGTTTGTTCCTTTTTCGACCTAACGTTCGAATAAGTCCCAGTAACTATGTCTTACATGTCTTCGAAAGTGTTGTCTTTCCCGTCGAAATTGCTATAAATTGTTTGTAAATACATGTAAATACCGAAAAACTTGAAAAATTACTAAAATGAATAAATTAGTTTCACTTTGTCCATTTCATTCTACTATTCAATATCTGATTATTAAAAAGTCCCAAACTATTTTACCCGTTGGGACATAAGGGAAAATGCCTTTTTCGGTTGTTTATCCAAGCCCAACATTTTTTTATACATACAATCGTATTCAATGGTATTGCGGGCAAAAAAAGCCGCTTAGTGATTGGCTGTTTGACTATGTGTGCACTCTGCTGTGGTCGCGTTGAATTCTTTATTTTTGTTTTAATGGGAAGAAGTCACGAGACGAACCCAAAATAAATGAAATGCGCTAAAAGTAAAAGTGGAGCAAAAGCTTGAAAGGTCTAGCTGAGATGCAACAAAGACTGAATCTAACAATTGGTTCGTACTGAAATTGAAGTTTTTTCTACCGAAGAGAAACCACGGATTTGTAGCAACTTTCTTTGTGTTTTGCCATTACACTCACAATGGTATTCTTTTTACAGCTACTTATCAGAATCTAAACGTCAAAAATGCCGGACAGATTATATGAGGGCTATTGACGGCTAGGCTGGATCATACATATAGTGAACACCAATGATCAACTACAACTACAAAGACTAGCTAGTTGAATGGGGGTCGGACAACGTCTCACTCGGTCGACCTCGAGCGAGTAACACCTCTGATTTCAAAACTTTTTAGTGTGACTGCGGGCCTCAGCATCCAAACAATAGAGCGTTGCTTCATCTTTTAATGCTTTTTGCGTGGATCATCCCTATAAAAGTATAACAGAAAAATTGTACGGTCAGTGCGTTCATTGCCATTATTATTAAGACAGTGGCTCATAAAATTGGCATCGGACGTTGCGGCGGTGGATACTACGGCGGTGGACACTACAGCGAAGAGAACTGCGGCGGAGCTTTTCAAAAAGGGGTGTACGCTATACGGCCGAGCCCCCAGATACGGCGGACTCTTTGTGTCGTGATTTATGAAAAGCATTAAGCTTTTTATCAGTGTGAAATTTCGTTTTCCCTCACCCTTTAATATTATTTATTAACCGTAACGACAACGGTTTACCGGGGGCTGCGTGGCTCTTAGTCTCTCTACGGTTCCCCACGAGCAACATTGACTGAGGTTCCCAGGGACCCAGGCTCAGGCAAACAAACAGATTAACGGTTTAAAAAAGAATGAAAGCTCAAGTAAAATTAACCCCTTGAAGTTGAAGTTTAACAGATTAAAATTTCCTCACAGAAATTGTCACTGGGGCAAATCTCTGTGGCACAATGTTTTGGGGCACGATGTTCTGGGGCAGGGCGACGGTCATCGAAATTGTCAAAACGTTGGAAAACTAAAAGAAGCGTGCAGACCTACTCCTAGTTGATAGTTAAGTTTCTTAACTGTAAACTTGAAGAGGATCGTATTCAATTAAAAGTTGCATTGCTAGTGCTACCGTAAATTTACCGCGGGCGTACCACCGACCACCGTATATTATATCGTCCGCCCCTTTTTTGAAAAGCTCCACGTCGTATAGACATAGTGATGACGATGTGATATCTGTTGTCCACAGAAAGTTCCTCAAAAATTTCATTTGCATTTCACATTTGCAAACTCAAAACCGATGCCCACACACGTAGCTAGATACAGCCACGGGAAATTCTCAGCTTGGCCTAAACATAATCAATATCCACATTGATAATAGCGAGGTTAAGATCACCCTCTTAAAATTTTGCTGAATTGCACAGCAGGGGGGTAAAAATTACCGAAAATTTGCTGACGCCATATGTGAAGGACCCCTATTTAGATCGCTGTGCCATGCCTGTCAGCCTGTAGTTATTAAGTTCTGATCTTATTTTACTATAAGTATATAAATAAATGCGACTAGAATCAGTATTATTGACCAATTCCATAATATTGCCTGTATTATGATGATATGATCTGATCTTGATTTTGATTCGAAAGTCCAACTTGAACTATGGTAGAAGAGTAATATACAAAAAGTTTGTACTTTGCGTAATCACATAATATGTATTATATTTATATGATGATAATATCAAATAGCATAGACTCCGTGATGCCAGTGAAACTGAAAGTAACTAACTTATATTATATTTCCATCATGGTTAGCAGTTCTACTACAATGAAGGTATTGACAGTGGTGATAAATATTGTTCTGGCAGTTAGCGTTACAGCTGTGGTTTTGGACGTTTCAAGACAAGATTTAGGAGGGCACGATCATGAGCAGGTATTTCGCATTTTCAGGCCATTTCACATGGATGATATTGAACTTAAATTATCAATGATCAAAAGCAAATCGAGGTTTTATTAATATTATTAGTCACTGTCAAGAACAAAACATGCTGCTATTAGTCAGTATTTATATTCAGATTATTTCTTTAGAATCTACTTCTAGAGACGGTATCTCAAATCGTTATGTGAGCTTACTGTAATTATTAACCAATCCAATCGCAGGCCGAAGAAGATTTTTTCTCAACCTCACACGAGGGTATGTCAGAACTGGAAAACATGGAAAGAGTAAAAAGGGACGAGCAGGGCGCCCCTCCCCGAAGGAGGGACCGATTTTACGCTGCGAAGTCGGGTTACGCTAGTGACCATTAGCTGAAGACGAAACGCAGACACAGACTATTGGTTAGCCGACAGTCAAATTGCTCATTATGCTACAAATACTACTAGAAGTAGATATCATCGGCTTACAACAAGGATGACAAATCCTAGCCTGATCTAGATGCGGTCGAGCATATTCTAGAATTTAAATATTTTGATATTATGATTTTAAATTTACAAAGACCTAAAACTTGGGTGTTAGTAACATCGACCGTCTTTTAAGTCAGTTTTATTTTAGATTTAGTTATTGATATCAGTACATGGTATAGCCGTAACGGTACAAACCTTGATGTGGAATGAGGACTTGATAAAGAGAACTAAATTATCATACTAATTATAGTTAGGACTTGACCATGACGCTTTCAGAAATTCCTAAAAGACTGCTAATTACTATTAGTAAGCTGCTGAGGCCAGGAGCGTCTTATCCGAGTATATCTCTGAGCAATGGTTAATGCAGCTGTGAGGCTGATAAGAGGGCAAATTCTAAATAATTTTTAATTGTATTACGAATACTATCAGATGAATTGAACAAGATATTACGATTGAAGAGTTTGTTTTGTCTTATTTTTGGAATGACTAAGCAAGATCAGCCACAGTGCCAAATTTGAAACATTTTGTAGAGTGCAACTTAAAAGCAGGGTAGATGGACATGCGACAACTGATAGTTTATAGCTATTGAAGCTTCTATTGAGTCCAAATTTGTGATCCAGCGCCGTGGGCTGACCATTTATTATTTACAAAAGAAACATCTTTATTATATCTATCGTATAGCTAACAAATCTTAACAAAAATAAATCTACATCTCGAAACTTTTCTATTCTAATTTGTAATCATGAAAGTCTATTGTTCAAATAATGCTCAGTCATGCCTTCACCTCGTCAAAAAGTTAGAAGGTGACTTGGCTTTAGATACACTCACACAGCGGCTGTAAGAATTCCCAAAAACAAACAAAATATATATTCAATTATCTGAAAGCAGAGGAACATGTTAAGTTTGTACACAATTGTTACGGCCGAGTTAAGTCAATATTAAAAACATTATAATCCACCTTAAAAAGTAAAACTACAGTCGCAACTCACAGAGCTCCACTCTGTAAGTTTAGATGTCCAAAAATAAATTAAGTGGTTGCTTCGCTTAAGCCACGTCTCTCCTAATCAATTTTAAATACTAAAAATTGTAATTTATCAATCAAATAACTAGTGCAATTAAAGTTAATGAGGTTCAAGCTAATGGCCGAAACGTAACCGTTCAAGAACTTTGTAAACTTCTGAAAGGCCAGAACAATCGGCTGGAGGAGAAGAAAATTACACTGACCACAAAATAAAATTTTCAATTTTAACCGCTAGTTTTACCAAAGTCTACCGATCTGATTGGGAAGGGATGCGCCTCTGTGTTGAAGACGTATCGTTTGAGCGGCAAGACATCGTCAGGACCGTTAATCAGGTAGAGGTATTTTAACGTTTCTGCCAGAAAGAAAGATTCCAGATCTCCTTTCCGTCGTGGCCTGTCCGTGTTGATTCTCTCCATCGAGCTTGGAAGGAGACAGGTTTGAACAAGAGTGCAAACACTTGTTGGTAGAATGACTTTGAAGTGGAGCAGGTTTTATAGTATAGTCGATAAAAATTGGTCGCATTTCTCACTAATTTTGCAGAATGAAAGTATAGATATCAAGAATAAATCTCATAAGCTCCGCTAAATGGGACAAGTTGTGAAAAAACAAGAAATCAATAAACCCAAAAAGAAATCACTAAACGCTAATGCTTACATATAAGGGGGAAAAAATTGTCACGTCATTACCTGTAACCATTGACCGGTGTTTTAGCAGATCTCTCAATAGAACTGTAAATGTCCCAGGACCATTCTCTGTACATTGGCTTTTTAGTGATCCTCCATAGTATAAACAGAGATTCCACAGTTTCAGGACGTAGTAAAGAGAATTCGTCGTTTCGCTGAAAACCGAAATAGTCAATTTTAAGCTCAAAGATATATTTTAGGTATAAGTGAAATGATAGAAAAGAAGGCGCTAATAGTTTCAGATTCTTCTAAAATAAGATGCTGACTCCTTAAGAATAAGATACTGAAGAATTTAAAATTCATAAGCTAGTCTGGACATTCAAAAAGGGCGGCAATTTAGACTCACGCTAATAAAAAGTTTGGAAGAACTATCAAATTTGATGATCTCAGGAGCTAGTCCAGACTTTGTCCGGTACATTTCAACACAAGTCCTGATGACTTGTTCGGCTAGCTCCAGATGCCAGGAGGGGGCGCCGTGCAGCGTACCTAGTGCCAGACTTCCGGGCAGGAAACATACTAGGTGGTCCTGTGGGGAGGGGGGTTAGTTCATGGGGGGAAAGTAAGTTCATGAATGGGAGTTAGTTCATGGGGGAGGGGAGTTAGTTCATGGGGGAGGGGAGTTAGTTCATGGGGAGGAAAGTGAGTTAATGGGAATGGAATTAGTTCATTGGGAGGGGAAGAGGTTTATGGCCTACGGAATTTGTTGGATTTTCAAGTTCATTCAATGTTTGTTATCAATGGAAATCCGTTTCAGTGGGCAGTTGATATTCTTATCAACGTGCGAGTGGTTTCCATAAAACTATGCAAGTCAGGCATACATTATATTGAAAATTTATTACAGGGTAACCAAAAAAGTACCATTTTGTGGCTAATCTTTTTTGATTCCAATATTTCTGCGATGTACGTTAAGCCCCTTCTCGACGAAAAGACCAGCTTGTCTTTTATAGACTGTACCGCCGCCAGATATTCCTCCTGGTATCTGAAAAATTTATTTTTTGATTTACATTTGAAATCAGAGGAGAACTAAGAGTAAACAGTTAACCTGGCTCGTTGAAATGCATTCTTTAAAATCACCATCGAAAAATTCTTACTGCCAGTAATTTAGTTTTTCATACTTTATTTTTAGACTTAAAATCCACTTTTTAGACTTTATATCCAGTTTTTAGACTTTACAATCATTGCTTATGTACAAATATGAATGGGAGCACGAAAAAATTAATGAGATTCATATATTCAGCTTCATAACGCTTATGAGCAGGGAATTTAGAAAAAAATTATATAGAGACAAAACATACAGAGAATTTTTCGTATCCAAAAGAAAATAAAGTTATCAATATATTTGATAATTGGTATCGATAATAAGAATATTTGAAAGGGATAAATCTGTTCTTAAAAAGAGTGAAACATATGAAGCTCAATCATTCACAAAAAAGTATAAGTAGTTCACAATATACTATATACAGATGTCATTTGTCAATTAAGGCAACCCCACAAAGACGGTATGTTTAATCTGTTCTCTCTACAAGAGAGCGGCTAGGGCGCCTACCGCCAACAACAAAAACATTTGCGGTCCAAAAGTGAGACCACTGTTGCCCGTCGACTCTTCATTGGCTTCATCAAGAACACCACCAAGATCAATACCATCTTCGGCATAGCAGCTCACCAACAGAGACAGCATAACCATCATCAAGATTGTTGTCGAGAAGAAAAACTTTGCCATTTTTCGTTCGGTTTTTGTAGAACTCGGCTATGTTTTCGGGGGATTAAGTTTTGATTGGTGCACAACGGTAGAAAACGACTTTTATCGAGCCTCTAATTTCCTCAAAACTAAAAACTGGTGTAAATTAGGAGTACTTTATCAACAATACAGTAGTTTTGATACTAAAGCAACTGGATCAGGATATTTAATCATAACTAAGAGATCAGATAATAATAAAAGAAATATTTGTCGGACTCCAGTGGCACCAGGCAAGAAATGACACCAAAAGAAACTGCAGGCACGCAAAAGAGCAGCAAGATGACTCATGACTGGCCCTGTGAATCAACCGAAGCAAATATGGCACCCTCAGCAATGCCGGGGAAGCATTTTAAGTTCCCGATTACCACGTCAAATCGAAGTATAAATTTCTCCGTGTCAATAAAAGAATTCTTCCTTGTCACATCGAATAAGGGCTCTGTTGAGTGTCCACCGAGACAATTACTGTATAATGAGCTGTAAATCCTACCTGGTAGCATTAGCGTACTACTACATGTATACTTCCAATAAACTGTCATCGCGGATCACAAGATAACGCCGAAGAAACCCCGAAAAACTCTCCGACTAACTCACAAAACTCCAGGAACAAAGGCGCAATGAGAGAAAACCACGACTTTTACAGGGACACGACGACGAGTACTTTTAGAGAAACCTTTAAATCTTGTTGAGCTGACCGCTCGTTTAAGTTTACCGTAAACAGATATGTTCGGAATCCGATAAACGGCCTAATCATTGCGCGATGACGGCGGGAGGTGGCGTGGCGACAGCTCCTGCTTGTTCCAGCTGCTGTTCGGAGGAATTAGTGTGAATCCAGGTATACGCCAAGCTTGACGTAATGAAGAAGGGCTGTACTCTGTAGTACTACTTACTACTACTTACTACGTACTTAACTATGTCGAAATAAAAACCAAGTACATAGGAAGTATGATAGTGAAGATGTCGGGGGGACAACGCTCTCTCCCCTTCACGACTATCCCCGTCCAGTGGTCAATAGTCCATTGTTTTAAAAGAAATAACGAACTTTCACCGAAAAAGGGATTATTAGACTTATGAATATCATTCATTAGAATATTTGTCAGTTGGAATAAGCAACGGGAAATTAATTCCCTTTGTTAGGACTATGAAGCAAAAATTATGTGATTGTGATACAAAGCAGCTGAATTTCCAAGTGTATTTAAGTACTAATTAGTAGTAAACGTAACAAGTAAGGAAGTTTATTTGCCAGATTAAACTAACTGGTTCGGCTTTGTTTTTCAAAGACCATGTAAGACAATTGCCTCCGAGTACGTCAAAATGTAGAACAGTGATTTCTAGTTACCAAAAAGATTGATACAATAGTATTTAAGAGTTTAACTTTTAAGAGTTTAATAGTTTAAGTCTCTCTTATCTGTGGTTCGTAGTTTGGACCTCATCCAGATATCAGAATAATAATTTTCCAAAAACCAATAAATTGGTTGCTCCCTTTGACCGGGGAGAGTCTCTTGGCTGTTCCCTATTAAAATAAAGTGATATTCCGATTTAGCCCGGGGTAGTAATTAACGTTAACTCCGTCAACTTTCTCTCGGTCGCTTGCTTTTGAGTTTTTAAAAATTTACCAGTATTATTTAAGCGGGCTTTGCTCGTAAGTTGTAGTTTAAGATGAAGTTGTAGATGACAGATGAAGATTTGTAAGATAGAAATACTTTTTAAAAATTAAACATTAAATAGTGCAAAGTGGTGAGGTAAAAAATCTACATATGCGTAGCCATAAAAAACTCAAAAGCAAGCGACCGAGAGAAAGTTGAC
>JH154718.1:9667-21589 GCA_000226015.1 Mnemiopsis leidyi | reverse complement strand
TCTTCAGTTACGTTGTGTAATCTAAAAGTCGACAGCTAACCTTTCGGTATAATTCGGAGAGTAACAAAAGTTTTTTTAAATCCGGCATTAACGTCTGTACTCTAATAAGGCAAGTGCGATAAAATGTGCCGAACTAAGATTGGTTTGCTCGAATCTTCCAATCGAAGGGGTTGAACATTATCCTCGAGTTTCATGGTCACGGTTAAAGAGAAAACAGATTACAGTAGTAAGGTAATATACTGATACATACTTTTAATTCGATTCAGTTTATATATCAATTGTTATCAGTCGATATTCATAAACTTATCGAAAACCGGCACGTCATGCATACTATGTCAAGATAACTATCATTTTTAAACTTTCCCTAGTTTGATTAAGTACTGATTACTTACTTCAAATTTCATTCCATTGCAATTCTTTTCTCTGTTATCAGTCGAACTTCTTATCTTCAACCGACGTCACAAGCTAGTTATAATTACTGTCTCAACTGCAGTTTTAGCATTCTCTGATCACGAACAAACAGCACACTTTGTCAGAAAACTAACGATTGAACTTTCAGTTTCTCGCTTCATTCAAGGGTTGTATGTGAGATCGAGGGTTATCGAACGTCAGAATAAATAAGTGATTAAATATTATTGTTGGTGTTAAATCAGCTTTTAAACAGTAATTGCGAATTTGCGATTTGAATTGCAAATGTGATTTGAGATCTTTTTGTTTTTGTTTCACTAATTAAGTCAAAATTTAGATTATTTTGTTCATTCAGTGATCCTGCATTTCAATTTCAGGCGGTCTTAATGAGCTCTCAAATATTCTGTGAAACCTAAGGCTAAACTAATTGCTGTTAATTACCTATGTTAACTACCTACACTTGCTGTCGATTACCTAAGTTAACAATAAAACATGGTCTTTCGAACCAAATCCACCAAAAAATAATTTCACATTTTTGGCCTCTTGATCTGTTGGAGTCCATCGTGTGGTAAAGGAAGGCTCAGTGCTACTCGCTGAGAGATCACATTCACATGCATGAGCTGGTAGTTGGGTACACACAACTCTACGCAGGATACACCTGCCGTGGTGACGAACTGATCGGCAAGTCACGTGACTCAGGGGGTGTCACGTGACCTCGTTAGGCCTTCCAATGCCCTAATTAGGGAAAGAGCTGCTCTCGAGCAAGCTTCTCAGATGGTGACGAAGGCAGACCATATTAGGAAGAGAAGGGGCTCATATCCTTATATGGTCAAAATAGTTTTCTCGATTCTTATACTTATGACACACCCATTTCCTTAAAAATTTATACCATCGTGATCAGGAGATTACTGGCTATACAACGGTACTTAACCCCAAAAAATTTTTTGATGTGACCTAAAAACCGGCCACGCTATTATTCAGGTATCAGTAGTAGTTTAAGTAAGAATCTTTAAAAGTACGAAATATCTCTTTACAAGAGCATCCTAGGTACTTTATAGATATAAGAACACGAAAAAAGATAAGAACGCACTTATTCAGGTATCAGTACTCAACCATAAATCGGACATGCTACATGCTGATACTTGATTACGATTATGTAAAACTTGTTATACTCGCGAGTCTGTGCAGCGTTACAAAAACTTAGGTCTTTTGCGTCTCTCAACCAACAATAACTCCTTTTTAGGTGGCTTGAGCTCATTGAACAGAAGATATGCCGAATATTCCGAGCCTACATCAAATACAGAAGGTTTTCAGACCTACAGGCTGAAGTTATGAATAACCCAGAGGATGACTGTTCTCACGATATGAACCGATCTATGACCCTTCACCGCAGGATCACAAACGCCATGGACTTACAGCACAAAAAACTTCATCTAGAACTTGGGTAATGATTAACTTAACTAGGAATTGAGTGAAGGCCCTATCTAATATAGAAATAGATCACATCCGGCCAATATTGTCGTCTTTTAGCTGTCCCACTGAGAATTTAATATTTACGTACTGTAATTTAATTCTAAAAATGTAGCAATTAACGAGATCAGGCGTTAAGTAAAGTATAATTTCCATCATCAATTTTTTAGGTTTCACAGTTATCACCCAGAAAGTTATCAACGTATTGCGAAAACCTGCTTGAAGAGGAGCAGTATTTCTTTGATAAATTGTCCGATGGCAAACTCTTGAAATTAGTGGTCAGACCTGCTTTCCATCAAATTAATTGCAACGGCAAGTAGTTTGTGTTGATTGTTTGTTGTCTGTGTAGTGTGTACTAAATGGTTTAACCTAACTCCTAAGGAATTTTTGTCTGTGTAGTGACCTAAGGAATAGTATTGGTGACAAGTTAGAATGAAGATTACTTTTGAGCTAACCAGAAAATCACCTTATCTTTACCAGTGAGTCCTGTTTTAAGTGAGTCCTGTTTTGTAGTGAGTCCTGTTTTGTAGTGAGCCCTGTTTTAAGTTCATGAGATTTAACAATTGAAAAGGGAGAGGAAATCACTTCACTGAGAATTTTAATCAAATAAATTATGTTTCGCCAGCTTTGTTACACCACACATTCTTGTTTTTTTCTAAACCTATCCACTATTTTTATTGTGAATTTCCGGCAGTTATGTTCAAGAAGCTGCTTGAGGTAGCACAAGAAAAGCGAACAGTTCAAGTAACAATGCCTCACGTGGTTGAGAGTTGTTCCAGCAACAGGGCTAACAGTCCTGAAAATTTGGAAGATATTCCAGTTTTGAAGCAAGTCGCCAATGACAAGGTAGCTGGAAGCTGGAACACGGACTACAAAAAGGTAATATTTGTGGATATTTCCTGTCAGCACTCTTGTAAGGCTGTTCAAAATTGTATCTGTTATAACCTATCTCACACTTATTTTTCATGTCAGTCTCGCTTTCAATCACTGCATCCCAGGAGTCAGAAGCTAAGTCTCTCCTCGTACCGAGAATACTCCAGCTAGACACGGACAAGATGTACCCCTTGAGAATGATAATAAACCAACCGTCACAGATCCGACCTTACCGCTCAAGTAGTGCCCGGAGAAGGTGTGTGACGGGACTACCTCCCATACCTAACTCGGAGAGAATTTCTTACATACCTACCATCGCTTCAGTCTGGTCTTCCAGGGAGAGTGTTAACAGTAGCGAGCGATTGAAGTGATCTAATTCTTAATCCTCCGGTTGAACTTATTGACTTCGATTTATCATTACGGTTAATTCAATTTAACTTGATGTTCAGTGGCCGTTAGGATGGTTGGGATTAACTAATGTGAAATGGGCCACAGTTTTTAATGAACTAACGGACATGGTCATTGACTGCTTTTAAGTTTTTGCTAAAGTTTGACAGACAATTTAAGAAAACACAATGATTTTACATAAAAGATTCATCAGTTTTAATTTGTCAATACATTTTATTTGTCAGAAGTCAAAATATTAAGGGGAAACGTACAGGGTACAGCTATCAAATAGAATTTTCATTCTTTAGAATTTAGATTGTCATTAATCAACGAACAGAAACTCACACAGGGATAGATAAGCAGCGTTTATTTAGACAAACTTTAACTTAATTTTTACATTTTAACCTGATTTTACAAGGAAAAAACTTAAAAGATTATAAATATCGACGCCCCCAACATACTCGCTTCAATATCAGTGTACAAAAAGCAGTAGTTATTGTTATCAGCAACACATTTAACGTGTACTGTGAGAAAAGTGGTGTTGCCTTGCGTTGCGGCAGCAGGTCAAGCAACGTCTGACAAAAGTGGTGTGCGACACTGTTATCGCACGTGTTGCACCGGTCATGAATGTATTAATGAAGTGCGCGCTCTACAGTCTAGTTAATTCTCGCGTGATTCCAGTGACCAGTCGCTGATTGATCATTTTCATTTAATCAAGTTTATGTCGTCGCGGCGTACATAAATGTGATACATCAAAGTACTCTCATTTCTCCGTAATAGCGCTGTATTCCACGGAACGCCAGTCTTCTTTATCTGGTCGTGTGTTATAGCACAACAGCTCTATCTAGGTCCACTCATTTCGTGTATAAAGTGAACTATGTCATTAAACGTCCATCGCTCAGCTTTGTTTTTCCAACAGTTCTGAAAAACATGCTATGTAAGTACACAATATGTACATATATGTGTTTTTGAAGAAAGGTCGATACGAGGTAGTACATCAATTATAGGCCGTACCTGTATTGTGTAAAAATTGACTTATGTTTAACAAGGTTTTATCTTGAGATGGCAAAACTAGGACTCTACCGAGTGTGGTGAGAAACAGAAAGTAAACATACAGTAATTATAGTTCTGAACAGTTCAGGTGAGAAACAGAAAGTTGACATACAGTAATTATAGTTCTGAACAGTTCAGGTGAGAAACAGAAAGTTGACATACAGTAATTATAGTTCTGAACATTTTAGGTGAGAAACAGAAAGTTAACATACAGTAATTATAGTTCTGAACATTTTAGGTGAGAAACAGAAAGTAAACATACAGTAATTATAGTTTATAGTTCTGAACATTTTAGGTGAGAAACAGAAAGTTAACATACAGTAATTATAGTTCTGAACATTTTAGGTGAGAAACAGAAAGTTAACATACAGTAATTATAGTTCTGAACATTTTAGGTGAGAAACAGAAAGTTGACATACAGTAATTATAGTTCTGAACAGTTCAGGTGAGAAACAGAAAGTTAACATACAGTAATTATAGTTCTGAACAGTTCAGGCGCTTTATTCGGGATTGCTAATCTCTTTCCACTGTCAAAGAAATCCTTTAACATTTTGATATCTCTGATAGGAGGTTCGCAATTGAAGTAGGGCACCTGAAATTTATTTCCGATCATATATAACTACCATCTATTACTATTACATATTATGTACAATGTTAATAGAACATTAACCAAAAATCGTTAACACATGTTCAAAGTCATGATATGCGGACAAGTAGATCAGGTCAATTAATCAACCTCTGCGTTGTTGAATATCTCGCAACAAGTGATGCCGTACGACCAAACATCAAGAGATTTCCCGTACTCATGAGTCTCGAAAAACTCGGGAGGGTACCAGAGATAAGGAATAACTCCTGTTTTGTGTTTGTAGTACTGTTTCTCTACGCTCTGGGAGTGGAAATGTTAATATTTTAAATTTCTTTTTTACTTGCAGTGCACAAAATTAAAATATTGCGATACACTGATTCTACGTATAGCATTACATAAAGCCCAAAAATAAATATAAAATTTAAAGACAAGGATTACAGGGATTACAAAGCTCACTTGTTCGAGTGAGAAACGTACCCTAGAAAGTCCCAGATCAGATATCCTCACTTTGTAATGATTTTGTACGAGAACATTCCGGGTCGACAAATCTCGGTGTATGTAGTTCTCGTTAGACAGAAACTTCATTCCCTCGGCTATCTGACTTGCAAAGAGGCATAACCGGTCTGCCTGGGAGAAAAGTTTTCTTGAGTAGGTCCATACTCGTGTACTTGCGTGTTGAGCAGATGTTATTACATTCGGAATAAGAGGTACCCGAATGTATACGAGATATGTAATTAATCTAAGGTACAAAATATTACATTCTGATGAAAGTCGGATGTATTCTGATTTCTGAAAACTGTATAGAGTTTACTTACTGGAATATCAGAGGTCTGTTCAATGTACTTGTCAAGAGAACCAAACTTGTAAAAGTTCATGATCAACCACGCTGTGCCATCACCCCGATAAACGCCTACAAAAACAGGTTGAATATAAAGTCATGTAATGTCATGTAATATACATGCCAGATTAACATGTCAGATAAACATTTCAAATAATAACATACTGATATTACTATTCCCATAACCATTACGTATCAAATATTCGTACAAGTGTATAAAAGCAAACGGTACACAACTTCTACACCACTTTTTCAAAATATTATTGCTACGAATTATGAAATTTGTAGAGACCTTTCAGAGGAATGATGTAGTCGTGTTTCAATTGTGTCATGGCGTCAATCTCTTTTTGGATGTCGATAGCTTTTATATCGGGATGATACATCTTTACGGCTACCTCTGTACCTTCGTCACTCTTTAAAATTCCTGGATTATTTTTTATCATTTCTATCTAATGTGGAATTATAATCGTGACAGCCCGAAAACTATTGTGATAATATGTATTGGTGAACATCTTACACCTAAAAGTTTAAACACTTACAATACTTTCAACACTACTATTATACAAATAATTTGAGTTAAGATGATCAATTTCATTTTGATTGAAATATTTCAGTTATACCATTTCGTATTCCTTGTGACAAGATGTACGGAACCATGCATCAGTATATATATAGTATATATAGCAGTCCTATTTCTGATTAAACATGGGCCTGGTAAACCATGATAAAATATTTTGAAACCCTGCATACCTTTTTAACACTTGCAAAGTTCCCTTGACCGATGATGGTCTCAGTAAGTATGATATCGGAGTCCTCTATTGTTCTTATCGACTCTATGACGTCATCCTGGAAAAATTATAAAGAAATCAACGGACCGACTACGTCTTTACGGCAAAGATGACAAAATCTATTTGAGATGATGACAAAATCTATTTGTCCATAGACATTAGACAAGTTAAAGGAAATAAGAAAATTTGAAAAAAGAGAAACTGCAGTGGTTTTTTCTTACCTCTGAGGAAGAAATATTCAGTTTGAGTTCACATTGGGCATTGTTTGGGTTATAGTCAAATTGGTTAGGCTCGTATTCAATATCCTCTATTGAGTTGTAAGAACTGAAGTAGTTCGCTTCTGCGGATAAGGAGGGTTGTCAGGCGAGGGTTTTGTCTATGATGAATGAGCACAAATAGTGGTTCACACCCAAAGCATCGGCTCAAACCTGACATTTCCTTGTAATTGCTATCGTTAGTATCCATGTTACAATCGTAGTCGGGCGTCTTGAACCACAGGAGTCCGTCAATCTGTGTGAAACATGAGCTAATCAACTGCTTATAGGTTCACAAGAATAGTTCATTTATTTATCTGGTTATTGTAGTGTTACGTCTACTTTTCCTATCCCAAGGTTTAAAGTTAAAATTCACGATTAATTTTGTAATGACTAATGTTTGTATCAAATATGTAATGAGGATATCTCATATTAACTCTTATTCAAAGTTAACACAACTTAGCTTCAATACGCAAAATCTGACTATCATTGCAATTTGGAAACTTTCCAATGGAAAGATGTGTGGAGGACGGAGGTAGGTTATGCTAGACCACGACTTGGAAATCAGTCTTCTCCTTATAAAGACTGACACCGATGACCGAGACCGGCTTCACCCCTCAAGGCATATGGATTTAAGAACTCAACTGAGAAGGCTCGTTCAAAAAATGTTGTTTCGTTGAAGTGTAATATAAATATGCAAAATTAGGTCGCTCTCTGGGATAGCATGAGGTTCTCATCTCTTTTTTGTAACCCTGAACCACTTCATAGTCCGTACCGAGGCACTATACTTGTTGTAGAGGGTTAATCTCACGAGCCAGGGAGTGTGTATTTCCAGGCAAAGCTATACCAGACAGAGTCTGTCTACTGGCCGACTTTACACAGGCGTGTGTCGAACCCCGGTCTGCTGCTTGGGAGGCCCAGAATCCAGATGAAAGACAATGTAGTGCTATATTTCTTTTTTACGCGTGCTTGATATCTATGTAATACTTAGTTATAGTTTTTGTAAAGATAAACTGGGGTAATAGTACCTCCTCAATTTCCAGGTCCTCCAAATCACGCAAGTCATCATCCAGGTTAGCAAACGTGTACATAAAGTCAGGATCGGAGTCACTCTTGTCTTTCTCCAGGTCCAGTAGTCGTACAACCTTCTCCATTGACTCAACCTGCACATCAAGTAGTGGTCAGCTATTATAGGGGGTACGATTACTTAAGCCACGTGACGTGATACTGAAGATGTTATTGAGCCACTAAAGGTGAATATTCTTATGTAGTGTGTTTCAGAATACAACATAGCCTAGTACAATGTTGTACAGAGTATCGGTGCTAATAAGTTGGTATAATGTTGAAGATTCACTAAATGCTCTAAAAGGAATAATAGAGGTATTTGATCATGGATCAGTTCCTGCAAGTTTAAAATATCTTAATTTGTTGGTTTGAAATTGAAATTATTACTGTGACACAATACATTTGTTCGGGTTGCAATTAAAAACCAGTAAATTTTAACCAGTATAATTTACCTTGTTCGATTTTGAGGTTGCAACCCTCTCCCAAATTGTAAAGCTGTCTTTATCATCGCAAAACTATGTCCACTAATGGGAAATGGTAACAATTTGACTTACGCAGCTGAGTTTCAGACAGTAGTTGATGGTTTTAGCGAGCATGACCTGTAGAGGCTTATTTTCGTGTCGAACTTCCAAGTTCATCTTATACCAGCAGTCCTTTTCCTGGTTTGGAACGAAGGTCTTGTAAGTAGGACGATGGAAGTAAATCTGTTAAACAGACGGAAAACGCAAATATATGAATTGTAATGGTCAATGAATATTCAATCAATGACTGTTATAATTATAACAAGACTCGAAAGGACCCTTTATCGAAATTAATTGAATATTGAGACACCCCCTCTTCGTAAAGCTACAAACCTGATGTAGCTGTTCCACGAGCTGAACATCAGTGACGTCCGACAATGGGATCTCTGCCATGTTAAACATCTGCCAAAGCACTATACCAAAGCACCATCTGCAAAGATTTGCTATTAGTTGAACCAAAAAAAGTTCAAAATTTCTGACAGAAATTTAGTGAATTGGATGGTTAAAATTATGTGGCCATGATTATTCCAAGGTCGCAAAATGATAAGCTGTTACATTGAGATACCTGTCAGTTAGTTCATTGAAATGTTGATCAAATAGAGATTCCTTGGGAAGCCACCGGGCAGGATGAAACCTCGGTTCTCCAAGAACACTCTCAACTTTAAAGGAAGGCTGCTCTTTCATCTGGAACTTTTCACCGTCAAGCCTTTGAGTGGCAATACTAATTCTGAGAATACCTACACTACCAACCTTGACCCTCTTATTGCTTGGATCAATCAAACAGTTGTGCAAAACCGGGAATCCGTGCACGATTTGGCGCTCATGCAGTCCATTAATTCCTGATGCAATCTGATGTGCCATTTTCAGGATGTCGTGACTGTCAGACGTGGCTTTACTTTTCAGGAAATCGTGCAGGCACACTCCAAAATCTTCAGTTATCTGGCACACGTTTTCCCCTTGGTTGTCTCTGCAAATCCCAAACAAACGAATGAGATTCTGATGGATGGAATTAGCATCACAAAGCAGCCTAACCATACTTTCAATCTCAAGTACCCGAGTATTTGCTTGACCGTACCAAAAATTCTTAGGAAGTTCCTTTAGCCGAACATCATGCTTTAAGTCATCTAGTGGCGAGTAAAATGTACCTCGTCTATAATCGTCCACTGTCTTTATCGTTTTAATACATCGAGTTGGCAGAAAAATATTCCCGGGAATAGTAATTTCTTTCACCATAGCTTCTGTAATAAACGTTTCAAGCTTTCTCCCATTGATGGAAAAATGTGATGCAAGCTCAAATAAAGAGCAAAATTTCTTGCCCCTGAATCTATCTATCCTATAAATAGGAGGTCCATATCCAACTTCCTGTGAATAAGTAACTGTCATTTGATGGATCTGATCATCCATGCAATAGCTCAGTGATATTTCTCCATTAGTTTGATTCTCATTCAGTTTAGGAGGGGCGTCAAATGTGTTGAACATGTACCATCCATCCTGACAACCATATCGTTTCAGTATCATCCTCACATCTTGTCTAGTTAGTTTGAAGTGGACTGGTGGCACTGGTACTATGAGTGGACATGTAGGAACATCAAGGCAGGTAGAGTGACCATCATTGTCTATAACTTCTGCAGGACATGGATCTTTTCTTGAACGAGGATACTCAAGATTAGCATAGAAAAACATCATAGCCACACATTTGCGCCATTGTTTGTACTGCATCTGTCCATCATCTTTAGATGAAGAGGCTATAGGGATGAATTTTATTCCACACCAATTTCGTTGGGTTAATATGTCAATCTTGAGGTCTTTTTCATATGCTTTGATGTATAACTTAGGGTACGAAAACTCGATACTATGAAGCTCAGGACGGTGCTGCTTGACAGGGTTGATGAAGCATTTCTTATCCTCCTCTGTAGAACTTGTTTCGCTGTCTTCTAGGAGTTCCATTTTTTCTTTACAAATGTGTAATTTTCCAGTGCTAAAACCAGATTTTAGTGTCATGTCTATGGATACACTAAAAGCACCTTTATTTGTCCTATTGACTTCCTTGATGTTCTTATCAATAAATCGAATATAATTTTCCATGCATTCGTACTCCGTTCTGATGTCCTTTAAATCTTTTAATGCTTTAATTAAGGTCGCCTTTACTTCTTTTGATTCCATATCAAGAAGGGGATTTTCAGTCAACTCTTTATAGTGACGAATGTACTTGTGGGGCTTTTGAGAATCTCCGAATACCATGGCCATGATTAAAACTTCCATAGCACATAGTTCTATGAGTAGATTTGAATCCTTGGGGAGATTTGCTTCCCTTACATCGCTTTTATACTGATGATAGATATATTGAAAACATGAATTATCAGTGTAATAAAGGCAATCTCTGTCGGTATGATAATCAACATATCGATAGTAAATTGGCTTGTTCTCGTCACTTTCTATCACCTTATCATGAGGAATAAAGTAGAAACCATCTTGTATCAGCATAAAACCCTTCTTTGAGTTTGACGAAATGTTTCTGTTTTCTGCACACTGGTTCAATACTTCATTCACAGTTCTTCCTTTCTCTATGTAAAGTGGCTCACCAAGATAAAAATCTATCTTCAATTTATTAGGATCCATAAGCTGTGAATATTATCGTTAATGTGGTGGATATGTTTCTGGAGATTAAAAGACTAAGAAAATAATCATTAGAAAGCAGATAAGCAAAGCCACTAAAAATGATTGGTATAATAATTGATTCCCCTCTTCGAGATACACACCCCATTCTCTTCATTCACTATGAGACTTAGTCCCTTGGCCCTCAAATTCCGAATATAAAAACATTTTTTCCCTAGCTAAGTTGTCAAGCCCTATGTTACCTATAATATGCCATGCAATGCTGCCCCTCCCAAACTGATGCCTTCTACACCCATTTTTTCATCACAGGGCATCTTTCCCCTCAAGTTTGTTTTCGTGCAAATCAAGTCTGAATCTTAAGAACAGAGTGCATAAGATTTAAATAAAATGTATAAGTCGGACACCCAACGGCCAACATGCTAATACTGCATTTCATGCATTTTCAAAACTGCCCAACATTTTTGATTTCCACCCCCAACTTAGGCCAATCATCTCAGAAAGAAACATAATATTTCCGGACCTTGAGACTATTCTTAATCGACTTTTCATTCAATTTTAGGCCGGGTTAAAGAAAAGTTACCACTCCAACATATTGACCACATAAACTGTAGTATTGAAGTGTGCAACCCCTCCCCCTGAACACTGTACAACCCCCCCTGTAGACTGTACAACCCTCCCTTGTACACTGTACAACCCTCCCTTGTAGACTGCCTCCCCAGCACTTTATTTGGGAATAAACTTGTGTCCAAAGTCCAGACAGAAATGAAGATTACACAGACATGAAAATTGTACATCTTTATAAGATCTCATCAACTTAGGGGTCGTTCACATATGACGTCATCACCTAGGGGGGAGGGGGGTTTCCAAATGATGATGATTGATGATGAGGGGGTGGGGTTTGCCAATGATGATGTCATCAAAAATTTTTAGGATTTATAGGACTTTTTTGAAAATTTTTTGATTTTTTTTGAAAATTTTTATCTAGTAATTTTACAAAATCAGAAGGAAAATGTTACAAGTAAAAATTCTGATTCAGAAATCTAGGTGAAATACTGTGTTTTCA
>JH154716.1:2049-18854 GCA_000226015.1 Mnemiopsis leidyi | reverse complement strand
GAAAACTCTGGGAAATCGACACTTCTCAAGGTGCTAAAAAATGGTTTCAGAAAGTTTTTGGTGCTATGGAAAGTCAGTTTCCGCGGAAAGATCAACAAAACTCGGCCAGCTGAAAAGAAAGTGGCAATTTTCCTGCCAAATTTCAACTTGAAGACAAAAAATTGTTAGAGCCACCCTAGAGTTGTCTAAATGCCAGATATAAGGTCATTTTTCATAAACATACTTTATCTGACCCGGGTGTATTGGTTTTGGGCTTAAAATCGGATATCAGATATATTTTAAACATACCATATTTTGTCACTCTTGGACGACTATTGTTCTCTAGCACATACATCTTCCATTTTAGACTAGTTTTGACCTCGGCAAACGTATTTTTTGGTTGAAATTAGTTGAAGAGGTCTCTTTCAATACAATACAAAGATTAAAATTTTTTTACTCAAAAGATAATTTTTTGCAAGGGTCCCCCATTGTGTTCAAAATCGAGAATTTTAAAGAAAAACTCATTAGTCACAAAGATTGTTATGACATACTTTCTAAGACTATTTTTAAGCATAGAATTCAAATATGACCATGAAAATTGTTCAAAATTTTCAGAAAAAGCAAAGCAAAGAAAAATTTACATAAATCCCTCAAAGTGTTGTTGCGGTAAACTTACAAAAGTGTTCGATTTACAGCCCAAAACCAATACAGACCGGTCAGAAAAAGTATGTTTGTGAAAATTTACCTTATATCTGGCATTTAGACAACTCAAGGGTGGCTCTAACAATTTTTTGTCTTCAAGTCGAAATTTGGCAGAAAAATTGCTTCTTTTATTTCAAGTGTCCATAATATTTTCCCTTTCCTTGGAAACCAACTTTTCATAGCACCAAAAACTTTTTAAGACTATTGTCTAACAGTGTGCAAAGTTTCAAGTTCGCTTAATGTCCACAGCAGCATCAGTAAATTTTCAAAGTTGTTTGATCTCAAAGTTTAGATTTCTGAAGTTATCACCTTTGTGACAGTACAGCTCATCAATTTACAATGAATTTTCATGAAAATTTTACAGCAAATAGACAAAGGTGTCAGCCAGTTTTCCTAGGATTTTCGTGTTAGTTTAGTGCAAATTGTGGAAAATACAAAAATTCTAGTAATTTCTGTGAAAAAGTGTGGTTTTTCAAAATAATCACAATATCTTTTTTTGCCAAAATGGGACTATTCAAAAACCACTATTTGAGCGTGCATTCGATGCCAATCGGAGTACATTAAGTTACTGCACAGTCAAATTCACTGGACAATTTTTGGCAATTCCCCCTTAATTACTTAGGTTCTCTCAGAATACAGTTTCAAGAACACCTACAAACTTTAAATGGCCCTTACGATAATCTAAAGCTTTCTGATAAGAGCTGTTGTATCGTTACAAATCACATACCTTCGATATAACTGGTTAGACTCAGCAACATCGTAATAATCGTCACTGAGACTCGTTTCGCGAACATGATTACTTGTTTTGAGAGTGTTTATTCAATTCCAGACGATTAAATTACATTTAAACACTATCTCAGTGCAAAGTTTAACCAATAGGAAGCAAGAAAGCACTGTTTTTAACTTCTCATTGGTTAAAATTTGTGTCCAAAAACATTTTTCCCTTTTGTAGTACAAGATATGAAACAGTTCTCTAAGGAAATACAGAACAACATAGAAATTGGCAAGACCTGGATAAGTTATCATTGTTCGTAAAATACTTGTTCAGAAAAGTCCGGTTCTTAAGCTTTGATATTTAAGATGATTCAAGGCTCTGATTTGTTACGAGGCCATAAAATCAGTTATTTATGCATCAAAGCGTGAAAAAAAATAGGTTTTTTTTTCTATTTCAGAAGTATGCTGGGATCTTTTTGTGTTTGGTGGACACTTAAAATCTTAACCTGATAAAACCTTCCGGTCGAGATTCCGGACAAAACTCGAAAATTTACCTCCGCAAAGCTAGTCTCATTGAAACAAACATCTAGTGGTGAAATCTTGAGGATCGTAATTCTAGGGGCTGCAATAGCAACAATCAGGTGGAAATGAGAAAATTGTTGATGAACTTTACCAGCTCATTCGTTATAGTTTGAAAAGCGACTTGATCAACAAATTTTATAATTATAATTGTTCTATCACTTCATGAGGGGGTGGGATCCGCCAGGTTGCCCTTCTAGAAAATCGTAACTGGTTGCCGGCCAATGAAAACTCTCCGATTCAAATTATAAAAAAGTCGTGTCAGCCGCAAGGCCAAGTCAGAAAAAACAAGTCCAATTACTATCAAGACTGACTTTTTTCAAAGCTTTCGAGTTAGTAATAGAAAGATAAGTTCCCAGCAAGGTATAGAAAGAAACAGGTACGAGTTGATTTTTGCCTTTTAACCCTTCAAACATTGTCGAATAATCAGAAAGGGACCATCTGTTTAAATCAACTGGTAGATAAGGGATGAAAGGAGAGCTGAAGTTATTCGTGAATTATTAGGACAGTTAGTTAACAAGTACAACAGGTTTAAGAAGTGGGAGAGATTAAAATTAGGGTACAAGAAGGGTTTTTGGTTCGGCATTTAATTGGCCAAGTGTGATCACCCCTGATAACGAAAAACGGTTTTGTGCCGTTTAGTTTTAATTTATAAACCTCACCTTGGTACTTTGGTACTTCACCCGATGAAAAAGTTGGAGCCACGAAGACACATCATTATTCTATCCTTAGTTGGGCACCTTTGAGCCCTTCGATTGGAGATAATTGGCTTTTCAGGGCATCTAATTCCTAAATTTTGTTCATATAATTTAACCCTATTGAAAGTCCTATTTTGTGATATTCCTTTGCCACATAACTAGATTATGTTACACGGATGATAAAAATCATAGTTGAGGATTCAATTGTTTGGTGGTTTTGTAAGAGCTCATAATGACAGTTAATGTTTTATCAAAATCCAAGACAACAAAAAATTCTCATCGACAATATTCACCCAGGAAGTAAGAGATCTGCTGTTGCATGCTGAGATCGACAAGGAGTGTTCCGACTATTCCGAACCTCTGATATCACGTGAGAGGAACGTCACTCTCAGTGACCGCTCTCCTAAAAAACTATATAACGTAAGTTGTTGATGGTTGATGTCAATTGTTGTTTGCTTGTGAGTTTTCATCTCGCTGCTTTTTAGAAATTAGCAAATTCTTACTCCTCAATTTACCTGCACTATCCATCCCTATTTTTCTAGCTCTTTAAAGTATGTATAGGGTTTATATCACAATGAAAGACTAAAATTTTCAAATGATTTCCAGATGAGACTGATCTCCACGAATCGTCCCTTTAAGATCCCCTCCACTGATTCCACCGACAGCGAGGGAAGTGATATAGAAAACACCTCTCAGTCAGGTGAGATTATTTGTCGGTCGACATTTTGTGTAATATGTCAGTTTATATTGTTATTCCGATGTACATAGTAACAGTCTTGAGGAAAAAGTTTATGAATCATAATGCTAAAAATCTACAAGTTATATGATTATAGCTTGCTTTTTATTTATAGGAAGTTAACTGATAAAAATAAACACTTTTTGATTCAGATCGAGGGGATGTAAAAGAGGACACCTCGTTCGAAGACACAGACGCGAAGAGCGAAGTATCAGAAAGTAGTCCGGAGAAGATTTTATCTTCCCCCGTTAGTTCTTCAAGTATCACCTCTCCCGATATTCCCGTGAGTTACACGCGATTTCTCTAGGATAGAGAAACTACCAATCAGTAAGGATCTGTTGTCGTCATGGATATATTTACGCAGATTTTGTGATAATGGTGTATTTTACAGAGAAAAAGACGGAAGCTTAAGCCGAGTATTATGAACTCTTACTTAAAAACATTCGAGTTGGATGACGAAGATGAGGAGGAAGAAGCTGTTTCTTCCAAACCATGCTCGGTTGTGAAGAAGAAGAGAAAATCCCCGGCAAGTACGTTCTTTTGGGATTGTTTCGACGCTGTTTGGAGTTTTTATATCAGTTTCAATATCTTATCTAACTACTTAAATCAATAATTAGTTCAAAGGGGCACTGTCTAAGAGTCGCATATCGTAATATGTTTAAGTAATAGAAATTGTCTTTAACCTCTGCGTGCAACTCGTTGATAGGACAAAGAAAACATTCTTCTCATTGAAATAAATTTGGATGAACAACATCATCTTCAGTCTCAAATTATTTGTATTATAGTAGTGTTGAACGTATTAAAACTGGTTTTAGCCGAAAACTTGTACTGTTAAAAATCATTTTAACTCCGATTCATTCTAAATTATGGCACTGCTTCAGCTGATGGCAGAAAGAAGAACAGGCGGTGTGGGAAGTGTGAGAATTGTACCAAACGGAACTGTGGACAGTGCAAGTTTTGTTTGGATATGAAATGTTTTGGAGGTCCTAACTTGAAGAGACAGTCTTGTGTTTTAAGACGCTGTGTCAACATTGCTAACAACAAGGTTACTTTCGGTTTCGATTTGACTTTCAGTTTGAGTTTAAATCATTTTTTTAATAGTTTCAGCATCACTTTTACTTTAACCTAACATGTTGCTTGTTTATATATATATAGCAACCGCTTGGTTTAACCTCATTTCACAACTTAATCAAAAACATAACAGAACTAAAATTTGTTGTCTAATTTCTCATCATTCCACACAACCTGCTAGGTCGCATCCAAGTTTTTCACTGATGATCATGTAAGTTCGCATTGTGCAGTGCTTCTGTGAAATTCACCTGAATATTTAAGCTTTGCAGGGCAAAAGCTTTAAAACTCTTGCGTGTTGTCGTGTGACTGAAGCATTTTTAGTCATTTATCAGAATACGCTTAAAGCTGTGCAATTATTTATGAACTTTTTGACATTTCTCTGATTGTTTCATCTCAATGTCAATCAGCTCCTGTTTGATAATATACAATACTTTCATGAGATGGAATTCACCACAACTCAATAGTCAATACACTACAATACAGTTGCTCACTGAAGTATTATAACCATTACGAAATAAATATTCGTTGGCTCTTTTTTTCTGAAACCAATCCAAATGAAAAGTGCATGGTTTATGGCTGTTGTCTAATATTGCACAGTTTACTTCACAGTTATTCCACTGAAACTCACTAGCATATTTCAGAGCACGGAATGGAATGCTGTAAATGTCACGTGATACGACAGGAACGCGCGCGCAACAACGAATATTTATGCCGTAATACTCAACAATACAGTACATCACACTAACAAACAATCCCTCATCACAGCAGCAGATATTTAAAGTGGAAGGTAATGGTACTACATGCGTGCGATGTTCTGACTCTCAATCTGACTGGAAACTTAGTAAGTTTTTGTTCATTTCTGTTTTTCTTTATTTTCCATCTTTATAGACGATGCAACTCAATCAGAACTCAGAAAAATAGTTCTTCACCAGAGAAACTTTTGTTACGTTCTTTGTTGAAAATAACATTCACGGTTGCCATTCTCAAACCTAAAACGTGGATAAAATCGAATGGTAAATTACTATAAATCAGAAAATAGGAAAATTTTGTATCTAAAATATCTAAACTACACTAACGAACTGCATTAATCAACTTACACTTAACACTTCTTGCAATTACACTAAAGTTTATACTTCTCCGTTTCCCTACAACCATTTACATTTTCGATTTCATCTTTTCAAGTACGTATAACAGCATACTACGGCAACGAAGTCATAACCTTGATAACTCAGCTATAACTTCAGCAAAAATTAAAGCCTATTTTAGACTTCAAATTTTCTGATATTATTAGATAAATTGATCATTAGGTCCGATCGTGTCAGACGCTGCAGATTTTATATGTTTAGGCCGATTATAGAGGTATTGTCTCTTTTCTTTGAGAGGGAGTTTTGACAGTCTGTTTGGCCCGCTACAAGGTTCTAGGAGACCCTAGACAATCCTAAAGTAGGTCTTATTGAATCGTTCCACACTCAGTTTCAGATTTACAGCTTTAACATTTCTTGTATCTTCGTGGTGCCTTCAGAATGTTACTCAAATTTTTATCCTCCACAACTTCTCCTCATTTCTCCCCGATGTTGGAACTTACCGGAACACGCCAAACATTCCGAGCCATGTTACAACATCTACAGAACCACTCCGTGAACACATTCCTCAACCACTGTCTCATTTGAGACATCCTGAGGAAGTAGGGGCAAGTGTTGAAGGCAGCGTTAAGGTAGGTTTTGAAGAACTGTAGGAGAAGAGTGCTGTTCAACCGGAACTGCCCTTCTTGATCCGGAGTGATACCCATATCGTTCCTGCTGAATTTGTAGAGAGCACGGTTCAACTGGTACAGGAAACATGAGATATTGCGCACCAGGAATGTTGCTGTAAACATCGCGATCGTAATGGAGGCTCGTCGGAAATTCTCTTCTTTGGAACTGCAGTCGGGGATTTCTTCTCGAACAGTGTTACTGTGCTGTCTGTAAACTGATGAAAACCAATACGGATGGAACCATAAGTTCAACCTGGATGACAACAAACCAGAATATCACTGCAGCTTGTGGTGTTTGGATGGCCCCGTTCTTGGCGGGCGCTACAGCGAAGCGGCCTGAAAGTTCAGGAATGTAACGTGGGTGGACCACGCCCGTCCCGTACATCACAGAGTTAAGACCTATCAGCCAGGCCCCGTACACCAGTACAGCGTACACTAGGTGGGGATACTGCACTTTAAAGAAGGAGAGACAATGTTGATGGTTCTAGTGACACTGATAAGAACCACCAGAAACATAGACATCCAATTAGAGAAAGCTACAACGATGAACCACTGTGTTAAGAAGAGCGTGTTTCCTAACAGTCCTGGAATTCTGTTGTCGAACAGAACTACCAATCTAAACAAAGCAGATAACGCAGCTGTTATGTCCACTGAAGTGATGATCAGATAAAGCATGTTATAAACACAGCAGCGCTTTCAGCCCCAGAAAGAGCAGAAAGTTGGTTTTACTTAGCAGACAGACAGTTGCACAGAGCGCTATCAGGACACTTACCAATGTAGTGGAGGATGTAAATTCTAAGTACAATGGCCACCAATGCTACTCCTATCAAATGGGGACATTTTGTCATTGAAAATGAATTGTGATCACTGGTTAAACTTCATGGCTCCATAAATGTATAAATTGAATTGTCAACGTACTACATCTTATAACTACCTGCTGCGCAATGCTTATGAATAGATCCATCTCAAATTGTAGAGTCTCCCGTAGCATGTGTCATGAAATTTTACACGTGTCATGAAATGTTACACGTGTCATGAACCGTTACACGTGTCATGAAATATTACACGTGTCATGAAATATTACGCGTGTCATGAAATATTACACGTGTCATGAAATATAACACGTGTCATGAAATATTACACGTGTCATGAAATATTACACGTGTCATAAACCGTTACACGTGTCATGAAATATATATGTCATTAGATACACTAACTGACGATCTCCCCAGACCCTGTAATGACGTGCTGGGACTGTAACATCACTGTACATTGGCGGTGTCAGACAGAGACACCTTCTTTGTTATCCCCCTCGGAGCAGGAACTTGCCATTTTGTGGAGGTGGAGGTGCAAGTCTTGTCTAGAACAACAGGTTGGTAGTCAACTTTATCTTTCTATTATCTCGCGACTAATGACAACATTTTAGGGCTGAGATATCATGTCTATCAGTACTAGTCACTAAACGTATCTATTTAGTTGGGTCACTAAACGTATCTATTTAGTTCGGTCACTAAACAGCTACCCTGTATCCTAATCGATTTTGCTTAAGTTTTTTCGGTGAGGCGAAGGATTTGATCGCTTTGACAGTACGATGATTGCTTAGAACAAAGAAATTGTCCGAGAAGTTATAGGCCCAGTCCATTAGGTGGACAAAGACTGTTCGCTAAGAACCATGTTTAAATGTTTTAACGCACGCGATTCGAGAGACAGGGTAAACCGTTATACAAAGTTAAGTGAAACATAGCACATGTGGTACGTTAAACACGTGACTTATCTTCACGTCACGTGGCAACACACGTGACATGTTTTCGGCCAATTGGTATTCTGATCCTAACTCCAGTCACCCTACAGTGATGTTGAACTCTGCACGAGTGTTGTGCGGAGTTCGGATACCCTTAACGGAAAACCACATTCAAATCTTAGTCACAAAAAATTTTATTACATCAAATCAATAACCATTATTGGTGTTTGACCTTAAATACTAAATATTGAATGAGATTTAGATAGCTCGATTTTTAAAAATAAAGATAAGAATTAAGACCCCCGACAACAGCTTAGATTAACGTTTCCTCCACAGCAACAGAAGTACGGTATACCCCTGAGTCTCGAAGTTCCACATCGTAACGTAGCAGTACCGGTAACGCTCTCTGTCCCCTTTACTAATGTCGGCTCCCCTGTTGGCAACATTGTAAGTTGTTTACACTTTGTATCAATAGCTAAACAATTCTTAAGTAATTATATCTTTTTTCAGGCGTTATTTAGGAAAAATTACCATCTTTTATTGACAACAATTTAAATCAAAATTTTGGAAGTACTTGGCCGCATTCCTAAACTAAACAGTGCACTCTATAGGTAAAATTGGAGGGACTTCATAGTTTATCCAACTCCAACGAATAACGATCCTCGTTCATCGTTTTAATCTACTAACTTGTTTTGTTTCAGTTTTCTAAGTTAGCAGCAGCTCCCTCACCGCGACCCGAGAAACAGACCGAACCCAAACCGGTGCAAGCTAGCAATATAGTAAGTTATATAAAACTTCCAGTCAACTATTGTATCATTACTCATTAGTTGGTGATACTACTATCTTTCTAAATAAAAACAGTATACGAGATTTTATTCGTGATCTATACTATTGAGTGACCCATTTTATTTACAGTTCAGTAAATTCAAACCAAGAGTAGTTCTAAAGGACACAAAAAAGATGGAGATGCTGAAGCAAGCTAAAGATGCTCTGGAAACGAAATCCCTCATCAGTCCGAGCAAGTTGCCTATCCTATCTGGACCTTCCATCAGTGCTTTGCAGGCGGTCAAACTCCCGAAACTAGAACTCAAAGACCCAATGAAGTTCGGAAGTTCAGAAGTTCGGACTTCCCCCACCCAAACATCAGTGCAACAATCGGCTTCATTTTCCTCTCAGTCATCGTCCCCCACACCTTCCCTGTCAGATCTTCCATCGTCTTCTTCTTCCCGCCCGGTAGATGTGGGGAGTTCGGGCTGTCAAGAGTTGCCGGATCTGAGAAGTGATAAGGTTAAAACGAAAAACAATGAGGTTATTCAAGAGCCGGATCTATTCAAAACGGACAGTTCCTCAGATATTGGACAGAGAAATAGTGATCCACCTCCTTTAAAGTTACAGACTTTACAACCTGTCGTTACACTTACCAGACTCCCATCGGTATGAGCAGGTAGCCCAACCCCCCCCCCCCCCCCACCCATTTGAAAGTACACCTTCTTTTGTGCTATGCTTTCTGTATTGTCGTTTCTTTATCGATCTATCAAGACAATATTTTAAATTTTTCTTTAGATAATAAAAAGGTTGTGCAATTTATTTTAGACATCGAATCATTTCAGGTAACAAAACCTCTCCGAATCTTCCGACATATAAAACCCTTGGATGAAATCTACCGGAATATGCTGCGGTTCACTCCGTACCCCAAACTCTCATTACCCAATCAAACAGAAATGTCCCCTTTTTGCCACGCTCTAACTGATCTTGAAAAGGGAAAAATATGCGAAGTATACTGCCCTCAACCTGAAGAGTTTACTGTTGGAAATAGTTTTAATTCTTCACCATTGGATAATTCTCGACTTGAAACAGAGAAAATTTCGAAAAGTGTAGAAAACAAGTGTCCTAATCTGAAACGTGCACTTAGCCGACTGGAAAAGTTTAAACCTGTGTTCAATAGAGAGGGTATCATCAGGACTCCACACCATCTTAACTCAACTCTTAGTTCTCAGCATCATGGAACTTTGTCCAGCCCCGCTCCTATACCCTCCTTCTTCCCTGCAAAAAGCTACGTTAGACCTGATTATGACCCTCCTTCATTCCCTGACCCTTCTCTGGACATGTCTACAGTTTTGGCACAGACACAAAAGCTACTGGACGAGAGACTCAAGAACCCAAAACTGTTTGAATATCAGGCTCCTGACAATAACCTTACTCCCTGTCCTAGATTGGGGGTTGTCTATTTCCGGCTTCAAAGTCTGTCCTGTTTCGAAAACGTTCCAGATTTTCATGACGAGTCTGAGGGTCTTGGTCATGCGGATTTTCGTAACAGTCAAGTTGTAAAATCAATCAACTCTAAACCAAATGTAGCAGTAAATAGACATTCCTCTCCTAATATGGTAGAAAAGAAAAATGAAAGACTGAACTCAAAATGTCCGGTACAGTCAAGAGAAGCGAGTGTGGAAAGTAAGGTTAAATGTCGCCCTCTGGGCACCTACTCCATGAGACCAGTTCGAAAACAACGTTCTTTCAGTTACTTATATTAATTTGTCGTGAAGTTCTAGTGTTTAAGTTAGAATAGCGGTTAAGGAGGTCGCCACTTTAAATCGTATTTATCAAAAAGCTGTGCTATTTTACTCTTAATTCACTCAGCTCCACCACAAACAAACCAATAACGTCACTATCCCATAATATTTGGAAGTAGGCATGGGACTGCTAAGCTCAGTATCTTTGTACTCAGTGCTTAGAACAAGGTACTTAGGCAAGCAAGACAATTTTACCTGTTCTACTGGAAACACCTGAAAAACCCAAATTACATAAGATATAGGCTTTGGTAGGGTGCCTTTTAGTTCTACGTTCGCCTTGGTTTGGGTAGGCAGGCAAATATGATATTATGAATACACGAACCGACCCTCGTTTTACTTTGGAATGCTCTGCGTTTTAATTTATCAGTATTTTAGTTGTGAGTCAAGTATGAAAGTATTTATCATTTATATATATTTCGCTTTGAGTAGTGTTAGTAAAGTTATGTTCATTTACCGATGGCCGATGGTTAATGTTATTGTTATCAAACTTTAAAGTTTAACGCCTCTCAATACAATTTCTTTGCTTTGTGGTAGATATTGAGCGAGTAACACAATCTATGTAACAATAAAAACATAAGATTACAACTATGCGCTAATGATAAAAAGTAGTGGTTCACATTTATAATGTATAATAACAAATTTAAAAAATTAGGTTTCACCATATTTGATTGTCATAAAATAGAAATCAAGTTGTAGGATATCTGTGATAAATTCTACTCGTATCCAAGTCATAACTAAGTCACATAGCTTAGTTTTATACTTGACATCAAAATCTTCATGCAGGCTAATGATCTCCTATTGTTAATCATGATATTGTAGTTTGCTATTGTTATGGTCACGAAATTGATCCCATCACAAAAATTCTGTCATACATTTATCAATCCCTACATCAATCCCTAAATCTAATTTTCTATCCTATTTTCGCATCACTGCACAATTGTAGTACCTCTGTTAAGATACGGTTGTTGATACAGTACTGTTGCGAGGGACTACCCTAAGTCTAACTGATAAACTTGACGAAAATGCCATTTTTCGGTCGAGAAGTCAGGACCACAATCTTCTCTAATTCCTTGTCCTCGGGATATGGATCGACAAGTTGAAACTCCCTCAGTACTTTAGAGATCACCATCTTCGCCTCCATGATAGAGAAGTGCTTCCCGATGCATATCCTCGGTCCGGCTGCAAATGGGAAGAAAGTGAAGGGTTTGTTGTGCGTTCCCGGTGCAAATCTGTCCGGATTAAATTCCAGAGGGTTTTCCCAGTGCTTTTCTGATCGCTGTATTGTTTCCAGAGGGATTAGTAATCTTGTTCCTGAAGGGCTTTATTTTATAAATGATGGTTTGATACGTCCAGCATTTACTAAGCCATGAATTCTCTGACCCATATCAAACGAGGAATCATACTAAATTGTAAGATAAACAGCAAGGGAGCCCCCCCCAAACCTTACTACAGTTACCTGTAGGGATCCGGACGTTGTTCACAGTTTCGGGACGATGGTGGTTTTTCCTACTAGTGATTGTTACTGGGGGATGTATCCTGAGGGTCTCTTTTATGCATTGTTCAAGGTAGACCAACTTTCCAAGATCTTCAAACTCTAGGTCTTCTTTTTCTCCAAACACTTCGTTTACCTTATTAATGCTTATCACTTAGGAGACAGCTGCAACCCAATGATTATATCAACTTTTACCTAATAATTATATTTATAACTTTCAAAATTCAATATCTCTCCTGATCCTTCCTACTTCTGCAATAGCATGTTTAATATATATATATAATATAAACTTAAGTTAAATTCTTCTGGCTAAAGGTTTTGAGCACCACGTTTACCTCGTGAATAGCTTTCCTTGCAATTTCCGGGTGTTTTAAGAAAAACCATATCATTATCGACATTGTTATGGCGGTCGTTTCCATTCCCGCTATCAGGAAAACAAGAAAGTCGTCTACAAGGTCGTCCATTGTAAGTTGATCAGAGTATTGGTTTCCTGTGAACGTGAGGCTCTGACTGATTTTGCTTTTGCGGAGCGAAGATATTTGTTCGACCATAATAATGTTAATGATAAAGGATGTGAATGCGACAACATAAAAAAATTCTGAGTCAACCTGCATTTGATTTCTGTTAATACCAAAATGGTGATTTTTTAGTCAAACATTTTTAACCTCTAATGATATGAGACAGAATATCGTTGTGACTGTCAGTTCCTGCAGCAACAGCTTCATATCGTTCCTGCAGATGTTTTTTCATCTTTTCTCTCAGCATGTCAGCGGAGCTCTTTAGAGATTTCTTTTCCTCCTTATGTTTCCATGGCATCCAGTAAGTTGACCGGTTGAAAAACGCGACCATTACTCCGGCAAACAGGTCATTGACAGCGTTGTTTACTGCAGAGTCGGTGAGGGTGATAAAGTCATCTTCAAGGTTGAACCCACATGTACAGACCACCTCCAGAGCCACTTTCATAAAAACATCATAAACTTCAACTATTTTCTGATCGTGTTTCTCTCGAAGATGTTGGCACAGTTTGTTGCTGCTATGATTCATCTTATCCATCAGGGATTTCAGGTTTTTCTTTAGGAAAGCTGGGTCCATCATCTTCCTCTTGTGATACCAGACATCAGTTCCCGGCTCCAGTAGAATGCCATGGTCTCCAAGAACTCTAACCCCATTTGCGAACGCCAGGGGATTGTTTTTGGTGCCAACTTTCCAAAATGTTCGATGATCGCTAATAATCTTTGAAATGAAATCTATTTCCTCAGAGATGATCCAGTAAGAGTTGCTGTGAAATCCAACAAAAAGGGCAAAAGTTTCTGCTCCAAGATCTTGTCCTATCAATTTAAAAATCTTCGCGGTGTTAAAATCATTTTTCTTGGCTTGGTCTATGACAAGAGATGCGTGACCTTTGATCCAATCCCAGCGAAATGGAAGTGGAGGCTGCGGGAGGTGTTTGTACTTGCTTCTGTGCACGAAAGTGTAGAGATGGACGGCAATGGCTAGGATAAACACCAAACCGGGTATAATATACTGCAACATGGCTAAGTCTTGCCCTACTTAAATGGTTTATTATTATAACTATAAGTATAAGTCAGTTGACTTCGAACGTAAAAGGTCATACTCATACAATTTGCTGCACTTGCAGTTATGCGTCGACAAACTCAAAGCAAGTTGAAGTTGAGCAAATCATTTGACTGATAATGTATGATGTAATTGTTACAAAATTATCCTTGGCCCAGCCTAAAGTAAACAATTTCAAGCCAACTTTTTCAGATCCTGTATACTTTAAAATTAGGGGTCGTTCACATATAACGTCAGCAAATTTTCGGTAATTTTTACCCCTCCCCCCTTCCGTCATCATTCATCATCATGACAAAACTCAACGGGCGATGCGCGTCTAGAATTTCTTCGTGAAATGCGTGAGAGCGCGTGATGGCCGCGACAGTAGGTTATCAACCTACAAGACAAAACCCCCCTAAATGTCAGAGGTAAATTAACATAATGATATCATCACAGTCGGAACCCCCCCCCCCTTCTTCATGTCAAAAAACTTGATTTTTGGTCTTTTAATTTACAGTCATTTTTTATATTTTCAATTCTATGTCAGTGAAAACACAGTACTTCACCAGATTTCTGAATCAGAATTTTTACTTGAAAATTTTCCTTCTGATTTTGTAAAATTCTTATAAAAATTTTCAAAAGAAATCAAAAAATTTCAAAAAAGTCCTATAAATCCTAAAAATTTTTTATGACATCATCATTGGCCCAAACCCCCCCCCCCCCTCGTCATCAATCGTCATCATTTGGAAACCCCCTCCCCCTCTAGGTGATGACGTCATATGTGAGCGACCCCATTCGATGAAATACGTTGAAGACTGAAGTAGTCTTCAATCACAGAACTAGTATACCATAAAGAACGGTGTGCATTGCAAATTAAAACGTCGAACAATTCTGCGAATGAGTTGTGCATAGAAGTAGAAATTGGAAATGGAACTGTAAGTGTAATGACTTGAAGCTGGATTGAACACTGAAATATGATCCGTATGTGGTTAGAAATGGAGAACAGCTGTTAAAATATTTGTTAATGTGCAGTTGCCTTTATAGTTCAACTTCAGACTTCAAGTAAAACTTCAAGTGAGTTAAATAATGCAATATGAATGACAAATGAATATGGGCGATATAAAATTAGATATGCAACTACAAACTAAACTGAAACAGAAACTACAGTATCAAATCCATATAAAGGAACGATATTTTCACACTCATAACTCTGATATGGGGGGGGGGCAACTCAAAAAATCACTAAACGAGCTATCAGCTTGACGAGATGATATCCGTCTACCGTTCAGCTTTAGCTGCGTGAGTCGGGTATCACCGCGACAATCACTAGCGGACCCTAAAATTCCCAAAATAGATACAGAGTTTTTTAGACTTGCAGTTATACTTATAATTAATTTTTTTCCGAATTGATCAAAAAACCATTTAAAAATCATTCTAAATTGTAAATTAAAGATGCATTTAGCGTCTAAACGCATAGTACCAAGAGAGATTTAATGATAATGATATTTCTGTATAATGCAACTAATTAATAGCCCAAAATAAGTCAACATTTTATATCTAAAGAATTCAATGGGGGAAGGAACCCTAAAAATTTTTGAGTGCCCCCCCCCCCCCCCCACCAACATAGGCTCGCTTTAATTTGATTTGTGCTGCGCACTTCGAACTTGAAGTGAAGGGAGTCTACACAACGGGTTTGTTTACAAAACCAAAAGTCAACCTCAAATTCACAAACCTATTCAACAGTCAACACTGCACTGAACACCAAACATCACATTCAGTATTACTCAAAGATTTGAAACATAGAAGAATTACATTTTAAGTACAAAGTATAACACTAACAGTGACCGAAATCTATAATTATATTCCTTCATTCACAATCCTTCATTCACAGTTTTCTGTGCTGTGTATGCACCAAGACTAAAGACATAAACATCAATTACGACTCCTAGTTCAGCTCCAATGTCCATATATTATAACATTAACACGGCGTGAACCGTGATCTCACCTGCTCCATACAGTGTCGTGTTTCACTTTAAGTCTACTGCTAACACCTACTACAACTAACTGTCTTTTGCTAACACTGGACCTACTACAATTGTACAGCAGCGCGCACCCTCCCGTCATTTTAGAGATCGTTCACATATGACGTCAGCAAATTTTCGGTAATTTTTGACGAGATTATATCCGTCTACCGTTCTAACGTCTACCGTTCTAACGAAACGATCTCGTTCAGCTTTAGCTGCGTGAGTCGGGTATCACCGCGACAAGGTAATTTTTACCCCCCTCCCCCCTTCCGTCATCATTCATCATCATGACAAAACCCCCCCTAAATGTCAGAGGTAAATTAACATAATGACATCATCACTGTCAGAACCCCCCTACTTTATGTCAAAAAAAGCTTGATTTTTTGTCTTTAAATTTGTCAACGGGCGATGCGCGTCTAGAATTTCCTGTCGCCAGGCCAGAAATGCGTGACAGCGCGTGATGGCCGCGACAGTAGGTTATCAACCTACAATAAATTTGCAATCATTTTTGAAATTTTTAATTATACTATGTCAGTGAAAACACAGTATTTCACCAGATTTCTGAATCAGAATTTTTACTTGAAAATTTGCCTTCGGATTTTGTAAAATTCTGATAAAAATTTTCAAAAGAAATCAAAAATTTTCAAAAAAGTCCGATCCTATAAATCCTGAAAATATTTTTGATGACATCATCATTGGCTAAACCCCCCTCCCCCCCTCGTCATCAATCATCATCATTTGGAAACCCCCCTCCGCCTCCCCCCTAGGTGATGACGTCATATGTGAACGATTCCCTATTCGCTTCGAATAAGGGTCGGACAAAGTTAGACAACTACTACTAGTACTACAACTACAAACAAACTGTTCTATAGTCGCGGTCGTCTCGCGCTCTCACGCATTTTATTGACGAAATTGTTTGTTTGTAGCCCTAACCGGGCTGGCACGTAATGGGCCTTAAAATGTGTATACAAATTTATTAAAATATATAAATAAGGAAATGATCTCTATGTTAATATAAAATATTAAAAAAAAGAAAACGAATCCCCAGTCGGGGCACACAAAATCACATGTGATGTTGGTGATTGAAAATTATTTTCCATAAGGATGCTTGTGCAGGGGAATTGAGGTGGTCATGTCCATTTTTGTCTATTTTTGTTTAAAATTGGTTAGCTTCGAAATGTAGTCTATAGCT
>JH154711.1:69276-94422 GCA_000226015.1 Mnemiopsis leidyi | reverse complement strand
AGATAAGATCTAGTGAACAGGCAAGGCGAGTGAAAACGGTCAAAGCTCATAGTTGGACAGTTAATTCCTCTATGGGTCAGACCGTCGGTGGAACCCAGGAGTGCCAATCCCAATCTCACTGGTCATCCATCGCTACAGACTGGGTCACTCGCCGGTAGGTCCACATGTGCGTAAGATCCTGACTTTTTTTATCAGGTAGCGTGGCCTGCTCAATGTACAGTCGGGCCTACATTAGCTAAAAGCGAGGTGGTCGTTAAGACCCGACAGTTAGTAAGCGAGTGTAGCCATTTGTGATCGAGGTGATTGAAAATTGATCCTCGGGAAGCTTATGGGTAGTGCTTGTCAGTGCTACGTCAATTGGGTCAGCTCAGATTGCGCCTGTTTACTATGAATATGATGATAAGTAAAAAGTTAAGTAAGTAAGAGTGCATAAAAGTGTGTTAATACCAAATTTTAGAATTTTTAGGATATGTAATATTTAGTGATAAAGTACGTAAGTAAAGACAAGTCGAGTACAATAGATAATTTTTATGATGATACAAACTATTTGAAAATGAATCACAATACATTATGCAAAATTTTAGTGAAAAAAAACAATTCGGTTCCCAATCGTTCAATTCTTTGTAAGTCTACTAATTTAACTTATGCTTATTAATATTTAAACAATTCGAATTAAATAACTTCGGCGATTATTTTCTTTTAATGTAACAATGTATATGAGCTTAGGGCCAAGAAAATCATTTTCCAATGTGAGTCGATCACAATTTTTCGTTAATCATGTAACAGATAAGATGATCTTACTATTTCCTTTAATCTAACTTTTGCGAGGCTTATAAATTTGAATCTCTCATTATAAATTAGCTCATAAACCGTTATTAGTTATATTAGCTCAGTTTTTACTTAAAATTTCTGTTTATGCTGCACGGTAAATGGTCGCTAAATTTCAAAAAAAGGCAGACTTAATAACTATTTGACTAAATATTCACTACAGTAATGGGCCACAAGAACAACAATATATTTCCATATGGGACGTTTCGTTATTTTATATATTTTCGATATTTTATCTATTTTCATACTTCTCAGGAACAAAGTTCTGCTGCTTTCTTAATTCTTATACTTATTTTAAATCGTGTTGCGTGTGCCGTTATGATCACATTTCAAAATACTTGAGAAACATTAACGATACAATTTTGATTGGTTTTAGCTCCTGCGTAAAATTCTCAAGACTGGCTTGGGCTGAAGACACGTCTGCTATTTTGAATTATTGAATAAATGAGTAATAATCAATCATTAATGACAAAGTGTGATGATACTAGCTATTAAATGTGCGTGACACAAGGGTTAAATTCAAGATAAAATCAGTTCGAATGTCTTAAGTAATTTCAACATAATGCATCCAGCAGCCTACAAGAGCTTATAATGCTAATTACGGCTTAAGAAGAATCCAAGATCAGAAATATTTATAAGAGCTCAACTATAAAACATGAACTGTAATAAAACCGTAAAGCTGCCCTGCTTGGTCTCATGAACATTTAAAATTCACAACAGACATGTTAACTGTTTACTATACTTACGAGCCATTCAATTTTTATACGATTTCTTTTTATCATAACTTTGTCCTTTACTTACTTCATGCTTCAGCAATATATACCTTATAGCTCGATATATTATAATTGTTACTGATGTCTACTAAACTTATATAGTTAGTTTGATTAGAACGTACGTAGATGCCTCCACTAAATATATTAAACTGTTTTTCCTTAACTTAAAGATTTAATAGCCTGATCATTATTAACAAGATTTTAATTACGTGCAAACAAGTAACACTAACAGTGAAGTGGTACATATGCGTCCTGATGGAAATTGCTCAATCTTCGTATGTCAACACTTACCACTGGTTCCAAGAAATAGTCACTCTGCAAACCCATTTTCCCGATATAATATATCCTTAATGTTGACGTTTATCTGTCTGCATCAGTTGATTTATTAGAATACACGCGGTCGCTGAATACCAAAATGTCATATTTGTACGATAAACCTAAACATCAATTGGACCTATACATATCGGCCATGATGAAAACTGTCGACATTCCCGAATCTGGTGCAATGTTTGTTCCTTGGCACAAAAATATTTCAGCAGTAAGCTTTTCAAAATCCGTTGTGTACTCCCCAGTTAACGCAATACATCAAGTTGAATTAACAATTTCTACCGACGACACAATAGCAAATCTTGATTTAGAATCAGTCCTTTCTATACCGTCCGAAGGCACTAAGAAAATTACAGAATTACTTGAACATCAGCAGCAACGGTTAATACAAATTGAGAACCAAATACAACCTGCTGTCAGCTCTGTTAGAGACTGGGCTACTCAAACATTCACCATCCCTACTTGGCTAAAATTTCTAATTTACACCGCTTTCGTTGTAGGAATATTAGCCTTATGCGTTACTGCTCTCAAAATTGTTAAGAAAACACTGCTCTTTATGCGAAAACCCAAACTTATGACTGATAATAACGAGGCCCAGCCGCAATATATGGCACTTAATGCTCTTTACCCTACCTTGCCATCGCAAAGTTATCCGACTCTAAGGCCACCACCAATTCCAAACGCACAACCACGTATCACAAATTATAACAATCTTTCCACACCCACCGTTAGAGTTCCCCCACAAGAGGTAATTCTAAATCTGCCAAATCAAATACCAATGTGTGGTATTGCCAACGATTAAGTAAGTATCGCCTATGTAAGTATCGCCTATGTAAGTATTGCCTATTTTTTAATTTTATACTGAAAAAAAAAGAAAAAAACGATTACAGCATATTTATACAATTTTATTAATTAAGAATAACGTAGTTCAATGTTAAATAACGTTAATCACTAGGAGTTTTGATCAAAAGCATTTTTGTTCAATGATTAATTTTGAAATTTTCAAGTGATAATTATGCTATGATCATGCAATTCAGTCATCATTTACATTCATTTACAAAACACTCATCAAGTTTTATATTGACAAAACAATATAAGTAGAACGTGTTAATTTGTAAGCATCGTTGCAGTTTTTATCTAAGAAAAATTGAGAAGGTACTATTATGACCCCGATGATTTTTAAAATCTCTAAAGATAAAGAAAACATTAATTTAGAAAGTTTAAATTTGCACAATAACTAGGAAATATTTTCTTTAAATATTAAACGGCAATCACACTCAATTAAATTTTGAGCTAACATGTACACCACTTTTGGAAGATTTAAATTATTTTTACAATTATATTAATCAAAATTCAAAACCACCGTCACAATTCAAACCACCCGAATTCATTCAAACTTCACACATTAGAATATAGTATGAGCCAGGGACGGCTCAACAAAAAGCATAATGATGTTAGATACCTGGGGTTTTATGATTAGTCTTTGGAGAATTGTTAGTTCAGCAGTTTAGTATTTAATATTGTATCTTGTGGTGTACGTGTTTGTTTGTGTAAGGGTGAGCAAGCACGGCACTGCATATTCCACTATCTCTAAGATCACCATGCCTGATAGATTAGGCTAGTAATGTGACAGAAATTGATTCTCATACTCGAAGCACTTGAAAATATATCGCCTGTCATCAAAAATGGTCAACAGATAAGCAGTTCGACCAATAGGATGCGGTTGAAACATCTCGCAGAGCCGTGGTTGTCACCAACATTATTAAAGAATTTTATAATTAGAAATTTGATAAATTATTCGTATCTGAGATCTTAAGACTGACTAACAGTAACACGGCACGAAGACCAACAAATCCGCCAACCGAACTCAGCGCAGTAGAGAGAGAGAGCTATCATCGGATGAAGTGTCGAAAGCTCAGGTCCGCCAGGCAGACATGAGAAGCTAAAAGACGGGAACCTCTCAGTAACTCAGTAGTGAGTAGTGGTCTCTCCCCCCACTCACTCTCCTTCCCCCTCTACCTCTCCAACCGAGTATCACGAGGTAAACTCTGATTACTGCATAAGTCCAATACCATGTTTCTGCTTTGCAAATTCTTAGTAAATCCCTCCATTTATGATTGAACAGTGTTTAATCTCGGTCTCCTTAGCTTCTTTGAATAGGTTCACATGTTTGATGTTCGACTCAATTAATTGCCTAAAATATCTTCTCGCAGGACCTTGAAATGCTTGACAAGTCTACCCATTCCTACCTCCTTGCCAACGAAGTCGCTCACAGCTTCCCATAACACGGTACTATTAATTCCATAACGTTGTTAGGTTCTCTAGGTTCTGAAAAACACTTGATCTAATATGAATTGCTGTAGCCTGCTTTCAATTATACCCAAAATCGATCATAACATTTAGGCATCGGCATGATATTATCCAATGAGACAATTCTTTACTATTTCAGCTCCCCACTGACCGAATGAGTCCTACTTATCTGATAGTCACCCTACCTCATACCAGATCATCCGTCCGGTCCTCGTGATACTCGGTATGCACCCTACTTCCTCTTACTAATACACCTTGCATTTCCTCAATCTATTCAATCTTCTGACGTAACAGTATTAATCTAGTATATCCTGATAACTATAGCTTATTACCATATCGTTCGCTGTTGGATGCCTCCAAAATGTTGATAATCACGATTGTACTTAACCTATTCATACCAACAAATATCTGATATTATATTCTCATTATAAATCATCCAGGTTTTTGTCTACGGCCAGCATCCGGTATCTAGAAAGCCTGCACAATCCTGCTGCTATCGACTCCAATCCGTAATCCCATCTGATATGTTCAGACAAACCTTAATACTCCCTCCTCCCACCTGCTGACGATTAATTGCCGTAGTAGTGTCGTAATCGCAATCCGAGGACCCTTGAATTATTCGTAATATAATTGATTTTAGTTTAAGATTAGAACTCATTAGTATTTATAGTTGTGGTTTTTATTCATGATATTGTAAGTTTGCCGTTTAATTATTTAGTAACCTTCTCATGAACTGTTAATCTTGTGTCAACTACCGATATGTAACTGAATCTAACCTAAAACTATGCATTTCAATCAAAATACCTACTTCTCGAATTGATATGAAATTGAGTCGCAAATTCCGGAGTCGAGGTTCGAAACTAGCCCTGAGTGTCTCTACGTCCCGAAATATGATCAATGAAAGTAAATCACATACCAAAGTTACACGACATGGTCTCTGGGCCAAGGAGCCCTATAAATAAATAATAGGCCTAGAGTCATATTGTGACATGAGCTCAGTATTTTGTATTACGTACGTATTCAACAACATTGCTTCAGTATTCAACATTACCTAGAACATTACTTATAACTACATTATAATAGCTACCGGCCTAGGTGCATAACATCGGCACTTAGTAGCTCTACCGCAGTCCTACCAGCCTTTTAAAAGCTCCACTGTACGTTTAAAACTCCACTTTACTAAACAATTGCAATAATCCAGTACTTAACAAGTGAAGCCTAAATTTAGGGACATAACAAGTGAAGCCTTAAATTGCGGTGCATAACAAGTGGAGCCCTAAGCGCGGCTCTGGATTGCGACGAAAATTTTAAAATTGATTCACATTAACTTTAAGTCAATCGGTGGTTGGCAAGCACTTAACCATTGGTCAAAAAAAAAAGAAAAAAAAAAAAGAAAAAAAAGAGGTTAGTAGGGTCACCTCAAGCTTGTAGTTGTATTCGCAGTGCAAAACACTTGATACTAGATTTTCTAGTTTTCCTAACATTATAATTATACTAAAACTATAGGATTTAAGAAAAGGTTAGTAGAGTCACCTCAAGCTTGTAGTTGTAATTGTAGTGCAAAACACTTGATACTAGATTTTCTAGTTTCCTTCACATTATAATCATACTGAAACTATAGGATTTAAGAAAAAGGTTAGCAGGGTCATCTCAAGCTTGTATTCGAAGTGCACACATTTGATACTAGATTTTCTAGTTTTCGTTAATAATTGATTTATAGTGTATGCAAATTTATAGTGTAGGTCCTTAATATAGTTGCTCTCAAAGCTATGAATTATTTCGCATGATTTTTGATCGTCTTATCTTTATAGCAGTTTATACCTATACTGCTTAAAGCTTTGAAAATTTTAGTGATATTGTTACTAATTACGATAAGTAGTTAAGTTTATGGTCTGATAAATACCGTCGTGACGCCACCAAGATAAGTAATAAGTATCAAAATTTCTCACTAATTTCGCTAACTGACGAGTTCCTTTCGTAATTCGTATGATTGATAACAGTTTGTACCAACTCATGTTTAAGTCGCATAGCTATTAGTCGTATTTAAAGTTAGGACGTTACATATTTGACATTTCCGACATTAGTCAACTCATTATTAAGTTCTTCTTGCTAAGTCTCAGCGCTGGCAAGCGCGACCGGTTATCTTAAAAACATGCCGTACCATTAATCTTGACTACAACACGTTTTTTTAAACATTCAACATAATAGCAATTGGTCCAAACGGCTAATTATTATGACGATATCGATAGGCGGTAATTTTGTTGTTATATTTGTTGAAATCAATTTCATTGGGAACCGAATCTAAAATTTTTGAAAACAACAGTAAGTGTGCATAGATCAGACAATTCATTAAGAATTTTAAGTAAGTTAACTAGTAAGTCTAATCTGGTGTATAGTCGTGAAATATTATTGAGTCTCATAGAAGTTAAGTAAGACAAGTTACAGTCAAGTTACATGTCAAATTTAAAGTAAGTTAAGTATAAGAAGTGTGAAGTAACTTGAAGTAATATTCTAAGTGTAATAAGTGTGAAGTAACTCTAAGTAAGATTCTACAGTATAAGTTTAAGTTATTTTGGGTACTGCCATTCGTTTGCTGTAAGAATTGTGACAGCCATTTTTGTAAATTCCAAAATAATTAGGGATCAAAGGGGAGATTATGAGGATGAAATTATAAAGGGTTCCATACGCGGGATACAGATAACTTATTTAGGTCTAGGTCATGAAAGGGATAAGCCAAGGTCATGAAGTTGGGTATAACGGGCTGAGGTCATGAATTTTATAATAAGGCTATAAGGTCACGAATTTTAAAGCGTATGATGAGTATGATGTTAAGCGTATGATGAGTATGATGATATTATGAAGATGAGATTATTATGAGATTATGTATGATGAGATTATGTTAATGTATACGACGATGAAATGATAAAGGGTTCCATACGTGGGATACGGATAATGCATGAAGGTCTAGGTGATCATGAAAGGGATACGCCAAGGTCATGAAGTTGGGTATTATGGGCTGAGGTCATGAATTTTATATAATAAGGCTATGAGGTCACGAATTTTAAACGTATGATGAGATATGACGATGATGATGATGAATGAGATGAGTACAAGATGATGATTATATTTAAATGAGATGATTATGATACATGAGATGATTATGATACATGAGATGATTATGATAAATGAGATGATTATGATAAATGAGATGATTATGATAGATGAGACGATTATAAGAATATGACGATTTTGAGTAATAGAGGTCCGGACCAGGGGGGTGGCGTGATTAGTACCTATCTATGTGGTGGACAATTCAGTAAGTTTTTAGAGATTATTCTGACGAGGTAATCTTTAAATTTTGAACAGAAATATTGCTTCATAGTGGGTAGGTAACTTAATTACGGGTCAAGGTTTTAGAACCAGGGAAAATTTGTGAAAACGGCAGTACCTACATTAAAATTATAGTTTTTTTTCGCAACATTATAGTTATTAAGCAGCGCATTAGGATAGAGAAATTAAGGTAGGTTTAATGCAGAGCGTTGGGAAAGAGGGGATGAGCTCCCTATAACCCAGCGCTTAACAGGAGGCAGTGGATCCGCAAGGATCTGGGGGCACATTAAATCGCAATATAGTGCTGGAGAGATACTGAAGGCTCCTGTGTCTAACCAATCATGAGTTACATGATACTGTGATACCTCCTAGTCGGCCGTTTTGTCGGTCTGCCTGGCGTTCAACACCTGGAGCTAGTCACCCCCAGGTTTGAACACACGTCCCCAGGTAAGTGGCAGGCGGTGGTACGTGGACGACAGTCCACACCTAGCTATGATCTTATTTAAGTCGAACCCCACTTTTCTGTATAGTGGAAAATTACCCCTGGGGTTTTGTCAGTTTTGTGCCCGAGAAAAAAACTGAGGGTTTTGACAGTTTTGTTCCCATGAAAAATTGGTGCTAGGGGAGCCTGTGAGGCACAAATTTGAAAGATAAGATCTAGTGAACAGGCAAGGCGAGTGAAAACGGTCAAAGCTCATAGTTGGATAGCTAAGTTCTCTATGGGTCAGACCGTCGGTGGAACCCAGGAGTGCCAATCCCAATCTCACTGGTCATCCATCGCTACAGACTGGGTCACTCGCCGGTAGGTCCACATGTGCGTAAGATCCTGACTTTTTTTTATCAGGTAGCGTGGCCTGCTCAATGTACAGTCGGGCCTACATTAGCTAAAAGCGACGTGGTCGTTAAGACCCGACAGTCAGTAAGCGAGTGTAGCCATTTGTGATCGAGGTGATTGAAAATTGATCCTCGGGAAGCTTATGGGTAGTGCTTGTCAGTGCTACGTCATGAATTGGGTCAGCTCAGATTGTGTCTGTTAATTACTATTAGGATGATAATAAGTAAAAAGTTAAGTAAGTAAGAGTGCATAAATGATAAAGGTGTGATGATACCAAATGTTAGAAATTTTAGAATATGTACTATTCATTGATAAAGTACTTAAGTAAAGACAAGTCGAGTACAATAGATAATTTCATTAGAGTCATAATCAATCAATGATGATACATTCTATTTGAAAATAAATCGCAATGCAAAATTCAAGTGAAAATCAATTCGGTTCCCAATCGTTCAATTCTTTGTAAATCTAATAATTTAACTTATGTTTATTTAATCAATTCGAATTCGATAACTTCGACAAATATTTTTTCTTTTAATGTAACAATTAGGTGTATTAGCTTAGGGCCAAGCAAATTATTTTCCAATGTGAGTCGGTCACAATTTTTCGTTAATTCATGTAACAGATAAGATGATCTTACTATTTCCTTTAATCTAACTTTTAAGTAACTTTTGCGAGGCTTATAAATTTGAATCTCTCATTAAATTAGCTCATAAACCGTTCATAGTTATATCAGCTCAGTTTTTACTTAAAATTTCTGTTTATGCTGCACGGTAAATGGTCGCTAAATTTTAAAAAAAAGGCAGACTTAATAACTATTTGACTAAATATTCACTACAGTAATGGGCCACAAGAACAACAATATATTTCCATATGGGACGTTTCGTTATTTTATATATTTTCGATATTTTATATATTTACATACTTCTTATGTATCAGGAACAAAGTTCTGCTGCTTTCTTAATACTTATAGTTATTTTAAATCGTGTTGCGTGTGCCGTTATTGATCACATTTCAAAATACTTGAGAAACACTAACGATACAATTTTGATTGGTTTTAGCTCCTGCGTAAAATTCTCAAGACTGGCTTGGGCTGAAGACACCTCTGCTATTTTGAATTATTGAATAAATGAGTAATAATCAATCATTAATGACAAAGTGTGATGATACTAGCTATTAAATGTGCGTGACACAAGGGTTAAATTCAAGATAAAATCAGTTCGAATGTCATAAGTAATTTCAACATAATGCGTCCAGCAGCCTACAAGAGCTTAATACTAATTACAGCTTAAGAATAATCTAAGATCAGAAATATTTATAAGAGCTCAACTATAAAACATGAACTGTAATAAAACCGTAAAGCTGCTCTGCTTGGTCTCATGAACATTTAAAATTCTCAATAGACATATTAACTGTTACTACTTACGAGCCATTCAATTATTATACAATTTCTTTTTATCATAACTTTGTCCTTTACTTACTTCATGCTTCAGCAATATATATTATATACCAATTATAGCTTGATATATTATAATTGTTACTGATGTGTACTAAACTTAAGTAGTTAGTTTGATTAGAATGTACGTAGATGCCTCCACTCAATATATTAAACTGTTTTTCCTTAACTTTAAGATTTAATAGCCTGATCATTATTAACAAGATTTTAATTACGTGCAAATAAGTAACACTAACAGTGAAGTGGTACATATGCGTCCTGATGGAAATTGCTCAATCTTCGTATGTCAACACTTACCACTGGTTCCAAGAAATAGTCACTCTGCAAAATAGCCCATTTTCCCGATATAATATATCATTAACGTTGACGTTTATCCTTTCTGCATCAGTTGATTTATTAGAATACACGCGATCGCTGAATACCAAAATGTCATATTTGTACGACAAACCTAAATATTAGTTGATCCCCTACCTAATAGAACTATCGACACTTTTTATAATATTATGCTAATTTTGTTAGAGAAACACAAAAATTTAGAGAAACACTTTGCTTAAAATGTTCTGCAGTAAGCTTCTCAAAGTCTGTTGTGTACTCCACTGTTAACGCGATACATAAAGCTGGATTGACAATTTTTACCGATGACAGTACAGTAAATTTTGACCTAGAATTAGCCTTATCTAAACTTTCCAAAAGCACAAATAAAATTACATATTAGCTCGAAAATGCATCACAGGCAACGTTTGATACAAATTAAGAGCCAACTACAACCTGCTGTTAATTCTATTAAAAATTGGGCCACTACTTCGCTAAAATTTTTAATTAACGGCCTCCTTTCTGTCAGCATATTAACCTCATTAGCTCATTTTTTACTATTCTCAAGACTGTTAAGAAATCACTGCTTATTAATTATCATGCAAAAAGAACCCAAACTTACGACTGTAATCACGAGGCCGAACCGCAACATATGGCACTTAATGCTCTTTACCCTACTTTGCCATCGTAAAGTTATCCAACTCGAAGGCCAGCACCAATCGCAAACGCACGACCACAAATTATAACAATCTTTTAACAACAAGAGGTGGTTATAAATCTGCCAAATGAAATACCAATATCTGGTATTGCTAACGAGTAAGTATCGCCCCGTAAGTATCGCCTATGTAAGTATCGCCTATGTAAGTATTATTATCGCCTATTTTTAAAACTATAATGGGAAAAAAGAGAAAAACGATTACAGCATATTTATACAAATTTAATATTTCGAAAATAATGTGATTCAATGTAATATTACATTAATCACTATAAGTTTTAATCAAACGCCCTTTTTAATGATTATGCAACAGGGGCAAAAGTTTGTCGCGGTGGGTGCGGAATCGCGATATTTGGCGTTAACCGCGACAAATCGCGATATTTGACATTAGCCGCGACAGATCGCGATATTTGACATTAGCCGCGACAGATCGCGATTATCTTATTTTTCCGCGATAAGTCGCGATTTGCACTATCTTCCGCGTCAGACCGCGATTTCATTCACTCTTAGCAGTCAAATTCCAGGGATTCCTGCGTTCCGAAGACGACTTGACCAGTCGTTACAAAAGTTGACCAGTCGTTACATAAGTTGACCAGTCGTTACAAAAGTTGACCAGTCGTTACAAAAGTTGACCAGTCGTTACAAAAGTTGACCAATCGTTATAGAAAACTTGACCAATCGTTTATATCCTCTGGTAATCCGAATCTCACTCCTAACAAGAGCAGTAATTTGCTTGATAATTGAATCGTCACAAGCACATTGACAATTTGATGGACCGTTTTTTTTGTGTAAACGCCCTCCTAATGCTAATGTTGTCTGTCAACCCCCTGCTGCCAAGCAGGGAAAGTTTTCCGCCTTAGTTTTTGATGATGATCGGATCATATTATAGGCATATCACATCATTTTCTATATTGACTGCCTGGCGCCAGGCGCCAGAGTGGCTTGGAGTCGGACAGTGGCATTAGGCAATTGAAAAATGGCTGCATTAATTATACTCTGAGCCCTATGTTTACAGTTTTTGCCGCGACAAAGCCGCGATTTTCACGATTTTTGCCGCGACATAGCCGCGATTTTCACGATTTTGCCGCGACATTGCCGCGATAGTATCCATGTATGTGTAGAGTATGTGATCTGTACGATTTGACAAAAACAATGCGTCAATGCGAGCCTCAAACAAAAAAAAACAAATAGTTATTGCAATGTGATGATGCTATATAATACTGTGATAAACAGATGTGCCAAGGATGTCAAAACTTTGAACTATGTTACTCCCTAAATAGTTATGCTTTTAAAGTAATAATTGACGAATCTTCAATTTCTGGTTAGATTGTGCTACATATCATAGTCTGAATAATTTACAATGAGCTAAGCAACAATATCACTTACTCTTGTATATTATTTTGTCCTTTAATTCCTCAATTCCATTGTACATCATCCCCATTTTCTTCTTCACGTTATCAACCTTATAGGATTACAGAATTGACACTGACTTGACTATGTCCCCATGAGTCATGCAATGATCAAGCCAAGATTATGCTATAATCATGCAATTCCTTCATCATTTACATTCATTTTAAAACACTTATCAAGTTTTATATTAATAGAATACTAGTCAAACGTGTTTATTTTTATCTATCATTGCAGTTTTTATCTAAGAAAAAATTGAGAAGGTTACGATCATGACTCCGATGATTTTTTTTAGAATATCCAAAGCTAAAGAATGCGTTATTTTATAAGTTTAAGTTTGCACAAGAGTCTTGCAATAAATACGAAATATTTTTTTAATTATTAAACAGCAATCACACTTATTTAAATTGTAAGGTAACATGTACATCAATTTTGGAACATTTAAATTATTTTCACATTTGTATTAGTCAATGTTCAAACCACCCAACTTTATTCAAACTTCACACATTAGAATATAGTATGAGCCAGGGACGGCTCAACAAAAAGCATAATGATGTTAGATACCTGGGGTCTTATGATTAGTCTTTGGAAAAGTGTTAGTTCAGCAGTTTAGTACTTAATATTGTATCTTGTGATGTACGTGTTGGTTTGTATAAGGGTGAGCAAGCACGGCACTGCAAATTCCACTATATAGCTCTAAGGTCACGTTGTCGGATGGCTTAGAAAATAATTGCAAGGCTCATACAAAGGTGACAATAGTTGATTCTCATACTCGAAGCACTTGAAAATATATCGTCTGTCATCAAAGAGGGTCATCAGGTAAGCAGTTCGACCAATAGGATGCGGTTGAAACATCTCGCAGAGCCGTGGTTGTCACCAACACTATTAAAGAATTTTATATTTAGAAATTTGATAAATTATTCGTATCTGAGATCTTAAGACTGACCAACAGTAACACGACACGAAGACCAACAAATCCGCCAACCGAACTCAGCGCAGTAGAGAGAGAGAGAGCTATCGTCGGAGGAAGTGACGAAAGCTCAGGTCCGCCAGGCAGACATGAGAAGTTGATAAAAGACGGGAACCTCTCAGTAACTCAGTAGTGAGTAGTGGTCTCTCTCCCCACTCACTCTCCTTCCCCCTCTATCTCTCCAACCGAGTATCACGAGGACCTTGACATGCCTGACAAGTCCACCCATCCCTACCTTCGGCCAATGAAGTCACTCACAGCTTTCCATAACACGCTCCCCACTGACCGAATGAGTCCTACTTATCTGATAGTCACCCTACCTCATACCAGATCATCCGTCCGGTCCTCGTGATACTCGGTTTTTGTCTACGGCCAGCATCCGGTATCTAGAAAGCCTGCACAATCCTGCTGCTATCGACTCCAATCCGTAATCCCATCTGATATGTTCAGACAAACCTTAATACTCCCTCCTCCCACCTGCTGACGATTAATTGCCGTAGTAGTGTCGTAATCGCAATCCGAGGACCCTTGAATTATTCGTAATATAATTGATTTTAGTTTAAGATTAGAACTCATTAGTATTTATAGTTGTGGCATGGTTTTTATTCATGATATTGTAAGTTTGCCGTTTAATTATTTAGTAACCTTCTCATGAACTGTTCATCTTGTGTCAACCACCGATATGTAACTAAATCTAACCTAAAACTACGCATTTCAATCAAAATACCTACTTCTCGAATTGATATGAAATTAAGTCGCAAATTCCGGAGTCGAGGTTCGAACCTAGCCCTGAGTGTCTCTACGTCCCGAAAAATGATCAATGAAAGTAAATCACATACTAAAGTTACACGACATGGTCTCTGGGCCAAGGAGCCCTATAAATAAATAATAGGCCTAGAGCCATTGTGACATGAACTCATTATTGCAGTACATTACATCCGTACTCAACGACATTGCCTCAGTATTAAATATTACCTCGAACATTACTTAAAACTACATTATAATAGCTACCGGCCTAGGTGCATAACATCTGCACTTAGTAGCTCTACCGCACTCCTACCTGTCATTTTAAAAGCTCCACTGTACATTTAAAACTCCGCATTGCAATAATCCAGTACATTAACAAGTGAAGACCAAATTTAGGGACATAACATGTGAAGCAATAAAGAGCGGTACATAACATTTACTTCATGAAATTCAAATAGTAAAAACAACCTGCTGTCAGACTGAATATTTTTTATACCATGACTATCAGACCATATTATACCATGATATAGAATACTTATGATTAGAAAATTGCATTCCTTCAAGTTCAGCAATCATTTCGTCGAATTCCTGCATCAGGTCCACGACATATGGTGCTAACTTCAAATTGTAAAGTTTGACTTTGCACCGTTTGGATAAGAATTTCAATAAATGGCATTGGTAAAGAGTTATGGTAGGCAACACCTGCTGACCAATGTTGCTGTTCTTGTTCATGGTTCTGTCGGGAAAATGGCAAATATCAGTAAATATCACCAGCTGATCACCGCGAGAAGACATATATTGTTATAATAAAGTGAAACTGAAAATACTTCTAAGAATACAGACTTAACAACTACTAGTGGTCAACAACTGCAAGGCAACAATCAACATTTATAAATATAATCGATAAGACGATAGATAAAACTGGAAGTGAAGAGTGCGTTATACCTGTCATCAATTAGAAGTGGACAAAGAGGCGAGAAATTTAGCAGATCCCTGATCCTGAAAGAAAACATGTGATCATTGGATGTCATTTTTCAGAATTATCTTTGTACCTGGCCTTATTTAACATTCAAGGGAACTTTTAGTTTTTATAGTTATTAACATTTACGAACTTTCTATCTCTATTCTCCACAGTATTAGAACACACTTGGTGCTTTTTTAGGTTAAAAAACCATGTTTCAATACAAATCAGTGTTGATCCTTTTTTCGGTTATTTTCCTGGTTCAAGCAGGCAAACTGAGCCTCGAAAGTAAGGATATACATATTGATTTTTTTATGTCTATTTATCATTAGAAATACCACATTTTAAATATCAAAATACAAAACAGTGTGATGAATATGTGTTTATTGTGAAGACCAAAAATGATACACCCTGGTCAGCGGTAGTCCATCATGGGTTCAGTATCTCTATTATAAGCGATGGAATCAGAAGATATCCTCAATCAGGGGATATCCTCAATCAGAAGATATACTCAATCAGGGGATATACTCAATCAAGGGGATATCCTCAATCAGGGGATATCATCAATCAGGGAATATCCTCAATCAGGAGATATCCTCCACCAGGGGTAATCCTCAATCAGGGGATATCATCAATCAGGGGATATCCTCAATCAGGGGATATCCTCAATCAGAGAATATCCTCAATCAGGGAATATCCTCAATCGAGAATATCCTCAATCGAGAATATCCTCCATCAGGGGATATCATCAATCAGGGAATATCCTCATCTAGGGGATATCCTCAATCAGGGGATATCATCAACCAGGGGTAATCCTTATTCAGGGGATATCATCAATCAGGGAATATCCTCAATCAGGGGAATATCCTCTAAACAGGGGTAATGCTTGATCAGGGGATATCCTCAATCAGGGAATATCCTCAATCAGGGGAATATCCTTAATCAGGGGATATCCTCAATCAGAGAATATCCTCAATCAGGGAATATCCTCAATCAGGGGATATCCTCAATCAGGGGATATCATCAACCAAGGTCCAAGAGATATCCTCAGTATGATGCTGAAGTTTATTTGATAAGGAATTAACCCCTGTGAGACTCAAAATTCTGATCTGCTTTAATTCTTCAAATTCGTGTGAATCTTTATCGAACAATTAATAAAAACGCCTTGAAATTATGATTTAAATGAGAATCTATCATTGTTTAATAACTTTACAGTTACTACTTAATGTTTAATTTTATTTCAGAGTGTGGCTATCTTAGACACGGATCAGGCTTGGCAGTTCACCCGTTCGGCGGAAAAGCCAACGCACCACCTGGAACTGCAATAGTCCTGTCATCGAGACTCAATGAACCTCGGCTGAGATTCTGTTACGACCGAAGTTTGTCCACGTCAGAGGAAGGAAACATCAGACACGTGTCGGGGCATTGTCTGGTTCCGGCTTCCAAGACAGATGCTACCTGGAACGAAATGGAAATAGTGCTGGGTCCCTGCGGAGTTTCTTACAGCAGGTGGAGGTTTACTGGGAAGGGAAACATCCAGCATGTCAGCAGTGGACTGTGTTGGCATCCAATAGGCGGACATGGGGTGATAGGCGATAAAGTTGTTTTGTACAACGTGTGCGCGAGAGAAGATCGTCTCAATTTCTGGATCCATGAATAAGAATAACATTTTTGAGCAGAACCAGGCAAAAAGTTGTTTTATTCTCTCTATACACACAGAGCCTCTAGTTAGGCAATGCGTTGAGAACAGTATTAGGAACAGAAGTTCGTTCCATTTTTCATAAATTTACAAATGATAGACCAACATTTCAATATAAAATAATCAATCATTTTCGTATGTAATTATAACAAATCAAAAATTCTTGCCGACATTCTTTTAAAATCTTTTAAAACAAAAATTACCGAAATTTCATGCAGTCATGAGGCAAGTAAGTCCGTTCGGAACAAAACACAATGCGGGGATCTTAAATCTTCAAATTATTGAAACAAATGCTGTACTTCATGTATCACTCTCATATTATTTTAAATTTAAAACAAACTATTAGGCTGGCGCAAGGCAATGAAACAAATATTTCGTGGACCTTTAATTATTTCAATTAAAAAACTTCAAAAAAGTTAAGTCTTAATAATCATTTGAAAGGTAATTAAAGCGATACTGAAAGATCAATTACAATTAAGATTCAGGAATTCTGGTGGAAGGAATTTGTATCAATATGCGTGCATTTTGAAATAAACATATTGTAAAGCAATTTTAAAAAGAACAAAATAAAATAAGAAATGGAATAAAATATTATATAATATGAAATATATTATAAAATATTTTCTTGCGTTAAACAAAATATCGAGAATGTTGCCTCTAACTGGAAGTCGAAGTTGTTATTGGTACCCAATAAAAAGAAATAAATTAATGCGGCGCAAGGCGCACAATATTTTCTATATTACATCTGTCAGCGACCGAGGCTCGGTTCGTTTAACGAGTCTCCGCTCAAAATAAAAGTCATTTGAATTCAAGCTAGTTCTGCAAAAATAAACTCTGCAATACAGTTCAGATGACCATTGACCCCTCTTGACCGAGTTACAGGCCAACTGCGATACTGCACACACAACCCTTTCTAGCTCATCAAATTTCACGTCATATTCAATCTTAAGAGTAAGACTTATATCAAACTTCGTCTGTACGAGTTAGTCCGGAGAATGGTTCATTCCACGTTGAAACCCATCGTCTCCTCGATAGCCGTGATGATCTTGTTTCGCATCACTTCGAACGAGACGTACTCCGGTAGATCCAGTCGGTTAAAACTGCAAGAAGTTATCGTCAGTTTCATATTTATTGTTTATGGCAATAAAGCAAGGATGTAAAGCAAGGAGATGTATAGCAAGGGGATATCAAAGTGCTTTGAATTACAAGAATTTAATTTTGGATGGAAAGTTCGTCATGAAACAGATGGAAATGCTGAATTACGGACAGCGTGTAAGTAGAACTAGAAATTATGATAAAAAAGAGGTATTAGAGGACGCTTAAAACTTGAAGGATGGATTAAGAGAATATAGATATCATAAATCGTCATTCTGTTGAGGCTGAAAAAGTACCGTACCAAGTCATAGCTTTAGGCAAGCTGCCACCGCTCATGCTATTCACTAAATGAATCGTGAACGGTCGAGGTCCGGAATTGACTGTCGAACTGCCTCTCAACCCAGAAAATCCGGAAATTGGAACTCGGGAAGATCCGGTAACGAATTGGAGAAGTCGGGCTCGTTTCTCGTTGTCCATCTCTTCGACTATCTGCGAATTTAGGAGTTGAGAGATTTCAGAAGACGATCTTGATAAATGTATTACTATTAAACAAAACTTAAGAAAAATGAAGCTGTTAACTGTAATCTAAAACTATAGTCGGACCCATAAACTTAAATATATCATAAACTCGTAAAAGCAAGATCTTTAATTGCCCTAATCTTAATTGCCCTAATCTTAATATAAAACTAACCTTCCAAAACCACTTGACAATGTTCGAGTCGGGAGAGCACCCCTTTAGTTTGGTGTTAGCCCTCCAGTCGTCTATATCGACGTGTCCCAGTCCGCAGACTATCAGCTCTAATTCTTTCTCGTCAAATGCTGAGGATATTGCTCTGTTATTGTTTTTAAATGAATTCGTCGATTGGCGAGTAATCTAAGTTCTCTTTGAAACTAGACCAAGTTTCGATAATATAGTTTGTATAGCTAATTTGTACCGGGAAATAAGGCGCACTAAACCATGAATTATACGCGCAACAAGTGCTCACCTGACAGGAGATGCTTAGGTACGACCTCGTAGAATCCCTTCTGGAGGGCACCTGTTTGCTGCTCAGTGCCGTTCTTCAACCTCCACTCAACGTACAGATCGACATACTCCTTCTTGTTGTTTTCTGTAACTCGTTGTTCCTTTCCACCTGGCATAAGCTCGTACTCGCAGTGTCGGCCGAACGAGTCGTGGTCTATTGTGAAAGTCTGAGGAAGTATTTTGTTAGTAATTTGACCCCAGAAATTTGTTCAAAATTTTGTGTTAAAACCACTGAATCAAGTCAGGACGTCTTGATGAACTTTTGAGAGCATGCAAAACAGAACAAAATTGCAATATTTTAAATTTTACTTAATTAAAACTGACCTGATCCTCGAAAATGCTAGAGACATCGTTCTCAAGAATCCACTTCATACTCTTGTAGAAAGCAGGGTCCACATTCTCCATATCTTCCACAGTGCACTTCCTTCCCAGCAGCTGCTTGTAGAACGGCAGAGTAAAGCCGGCGTCTATGTAATGACCATGGAAGATGGCCATACCGACTATCCTCCCGACGAAGTAGAAGTAGCTGATGTGGTCGGGGTTGATGGAGGAGTTGGGGTTCACCTCCAGAGTGTAGATGTCTTCCCGGGAGTACTGGAAGAGCCCGTAGTAAGGGTTCAGCATCTCGTGGGAGAGCAGGTAGAGCCACTCCCTCGCCACACCTCCGTAGTCAAGACCTTCTTCTCCTCGGAACTTGATCATCAGACGTTTCCGGAGGTCCCTCACACGCAGGCTCATAACTTCTCGGTAGGAATCCTCGAACACTTCCTCGCGGGTTACTTCGATTCTACAATACCCACTCGGTGTCTGGAGTTTTGCCAATTCTGAGCGCAGGATTTTCAGCTTTTGGACCAGACCTCGTTTGTTTCTGATCATTGCCATTTGTTCTTCACTTGTTGGGATTGTGTTCAGAGGCCTGGGAAAATCGGAAGTTATAATTTGATATTTAACATCAGTAATTTCATAAATTGTCGTAAAAAACTCAGACGAAAACCTCACTCTGGCATTCGATCGTACTCGGCATATTTGAAATACTAGACTAAATTGGAGTAATTTTTAGAAGTTTTACAAAAATCTACGAAAATATCTGCAACTGTATCGGCTTACCTTTGCAGGATTGAACTCGAATTATCGCTGGAAGGTTGGTTTTCATCGCTCGGTTGAAGGATGGGATGGGCGGGGTCGCTGTTTCGTTCAACCTGTTCCAATGATGGGATGGTGGAGAGAGGTGGTGGTCCAGGGCTTATAGTTGTAACAACTGAAGTAAAAGACTGTATTACAAGACTGATGCTGTATTTAAAATTTTTAAAACGTTTTTCTAAGCCATTCTGCTGTGTAATGTCGTCAAATTCAGTATGTAATTTAAAATTTGACAATGAAATATCTCTTGCGTGAGACAAAACCAACCAGGGCCAGGGGTAAGAGGAGAAGGAGGTGGAAGGTTTGACGACAGGGTGGAACAAGTGTCGATACTGTTGATGGAACCCCTACCCTCCATCCCATTGGATCCCATCGTGCTGTTCCGGCCCAGAGACCCGGCACTACTCTGACTGTTTGTCGTTGTCACGTACGTGGCGGGCAGAGTCCTGGACGTAGGGGAGAGTTAGTGATACAGTTAGTGTGAGGGGGGTACTTCTAGGTTTTTGTTATCGGAGTTCAGGTGAATATCATAAATCAGCATTGCATGATTTGTGTTGTTTGCAGTGATGAAACAAGCTATACATTTAAAAGATTTGGCGTATTGCCAAGTTTCAAATGAATGTTGAGATACTGCTTGACATGCAATAGGAGTTGAGTTGAGTCCCATCAAAAAGATCATGCCGTGATTATGTAGGGACTTCCTCGCAGCGTGATGTCTAGACGGGATAATTAGTTTGACATGTATCAAGCGTTCAGCTCAGACATTCAGCATACATAATGATTTGAAAGTTGCTATCTTGCAAGGTACTATAAGTGATATGTATACTATACGGTATTTAGACGCAAATTTAACCGAGGAAATTCCTTCATCTGCAAGAAATCGCTGGACACAAGAATTTGCATTCAAATGAATGAGCAGTTTCCGTAATAGTCCGTAATTAAAAGTTTCATGAACTTCTAAGATACAAAAAGCGGATTCATCAGGAGCTTCAAGGGTACAAACATCAGTAAGTTTCTATGTGTGAATTAGAGAGTAACACATGTAAACGGTTCCTTACTTACCTATGGCGACTATAGAAATGCTGCAACATTCTATACCGACTGGAATGTATTTTTTTGGGAAAAAAGTAGTTTTTTGGAGAAAAAAGTGGGAATATAAACGTGCTACACCAAGAAAAAGGGCAAATTCAATCTAACAGGACAGTTAAACTTAGATACCCGACGAATAAGAATCTAAATAGTGTAAAGATGCTGACAAACCTGTTTTCAGGGGAGATTGGTGCAAGTTGCTCGACTCTAGGATCTTTAAACTGTGTCGTCTTGGTGTTGTGGTCCACAAAGTACGGTCTACCGTTGGGTGCCATTCTCAGTTCCCAGCCGGGAGGAAGGGGTCCCAGCTCTTCTGAAATGGGCATGTGCCGCGGAAACCGGGGATCGTGGAAGGACTGGGCTCCAGTTAGTCTGTTGTGGTAATAGACCTGACCTCTTGGCGTCACACATTTTACTGAAAAGTTGTGTTGTCATAAAGGAAATATGAACTGTGATGTCATGTTTTGAGACGATAAATATAGGACATTTCGCATCAGATGCAGAGAGTTGACGAATATTGATATTCTTAGTTGAGGGAGAAAGAATTACAGATTGTCGATGCGCTAGAATGCTGCTCATGGTGGCCGGAAGAGTTTAGCCGGTAGACTGTAAGACCGCTGAACATTTAAAACCTTCCGGACGACATTTAAAATTGGCGGAAAGCCAGATTAAATTGGACAAACACGATTCTACACAGCCAAATAACGCACGAACGTGCGCAAAAGTTTGCTATGTTTTCACAACTCCCAGCAAAAATATTCACGTCGCGCGTTCCATCATTTGCACAATTTTGACGCATTGCGTCCCATATTGAGGTTCACTAATTTGACGAAGAGTTCATCAAATTGGAGAGAGGGGTGCTAGAAACACAAAAACAAGGCTTCACTAATCTCTAATGAAACTCTTGGGTCAAACTTAAAGCCTTTCAAGTTTGGTCAGCCAATAAATCTGCCCAACAACATTTGTCTGTAGAGTGTAGAATCAGGGAGAAGGTGGTACTAGCACCATTTTGATTCTGTACCGGTAACAGAAAACGAGCTGGCCGACATTCTAATATCTGCAACTAATTCTCCCAGCAGTTTCTCTACGGCACGTAATTAAAGAGCGGTTGTTAGGGACGGTTGCTAAGGCAAGAGTTACTCGAACAACAGGAGATCAACTAAGTTGTTGCTCTTTAAAGCGTGGTCATGGGGCTTGATAATCAGCCCCCGGGCAATTTGAGCAATTAGCCATGCATCCCAAATTAGGTACACAGTAGTTTAGCAGAAGTCTAGCTCCTTTACACAGTATAAGTGTGTGTGTGTGTGTGTGTGCGTGTGAAGTAGCTTTGCAAAGAGATAGGGAAAAGTTTGCTGAAAACCAAGACGCTCGGGCGGCTTTATTTATCCCACATTATGCTGAATATCCGACATAGTTCTCAATAGTATTCTAAACTACGCTAAACCCCAAAAAGGCGATAAGTTGATTGTGCAGCAGTTGGAGCAGTAAAAAGGAGAAGTAAAAAGAAGATCGAAGAAAGTTTTTTATAATCTGATGAGAGACGCAAGGCAGCATTATAATACCTATGAACTGCGAGAGATCGGTCTCTAGTCCTGAATAAGAAGGGTCACAATCGTATACTTCATAAGTTCTACTCACAAACACACACACATACACACATACAAACGCACGAAGGAATGAATGGATGGTTTAAATTTTATATCGGCCTATAGCATTTTGCGGTTTTAAATGTAATAAAACAGACAACTACGAAACACTGTCTTTTCATGTCATATGGACTCAACTTCAAATCTTAATATAAGTAGCAACTAGGTAAATCCCATCACTGAAATCACTCTGACGACATTGCTGACAGCTGACCCAAGGGAATAATCACGGGTATAACCTGCTTCAAAATGTCACTTTATTACTGAGTAGAATTAAACTCAGGATGACATTACATGGAGGAGAAAAACAGAGACTTCGTTAAACAAACAGACAAAACAGAAAACAAAACATCTAGCTGACGAGACTGTTCTAGTATTTACCCACCAATAACTGGGAATTGTCCGTAAAGCTCTTGTGGAGTGTTGGGATGGAGGGAGCTCCGGTTTAAATAGTGCTGTCGTCTGTTTGCCAAGTTGTCCGTTCGCATGATTATGTTGGGCTCCGTTACACGTCTTCTGTCCAGCTGGGCGTACTCGTATGCTGATCTGAAATTGGGTGAGATTATTAGTTTTTCGTCTAGAATTGGGTGAGATTATTATTGGGTGAGATTATTATTTTTTTGGTGGGGATAAAGAGTCGATCTTTATCCAAGTTTGAACGTCCAATGATCATGACATAATTTATTGATGAATACACTCCTGGGTGAGCTATGATTATTGAACATAATCTTGAAAATCGATCCAGTAAATATATGATCGGGTAACGGTTATGCAGACAATGAACAATAAATTTCCTTATCGATCTTAATCCTGTTTTTTGATCTGTGACAGATTGCCGACAGATAAGGGCAGACAACATCAACCAACTCTTAGGTTTAACAAAGGTGACGTCATCAACAATTCAGGCACTTTGTCCCTTATCCTATTTCTATCACCATCAGCGCTAGAACCAGTTCCGGTAATTCAGGAGAACATTTTCGGGTCAAAATTCCCAAAGTTACCCAATAAAATATCCCGTCTAAAGAGAGATCTTGACCCGGGAAGCCCATTAGAAGGAGTACATGGAGAAAATCCGAGGAGGCTGGAATAATATCGGAAGTGGGCAAGGGAGCGGAGTAGAAGTACGTCTTCCAAAGAAGCATAACAATGGGTTATTTAGAGGGTTAATTTCGTTAGCATGATCGGAAACCCCCGCCATTTATGGACATTGTAATTTGTTGAGACGACTATATATATGTGTGCATACCGCAGAGATAAACAAACGGAGTAAACAATACATGGCTGTAGTGATTACACTAACAATAACAAGTACACTCTACATGATAGACTGTATCAGGACCGGTAGGATACCACGTCACATCTACAGAATATATCCTTCACATTCCGACCTTATCTAAATTTCCCATCAAGCTTAACAATGCGGACCAATTCGCACAGTTATGTCCTGTTCTGACGAGCTGGAACTTTTATCTCTGTTATCAGTACTCAGTATAATTGTATTACTGGCCAACTGTCTGTTGCCTAGCCAACATCATCCACCTCAGACAAGCTCCATAAATATATTAAAGTTTACTGTTCTTTTTTTCGAGTTTCTGCTACGTTGTGAAATTTTAAAAACATTTACTTTTTAATAACCGACAGATTTTTTCTTAAATTTTTACAATTTTGCAGGTGCCTTACAGACGAAGTAAAAATGACGGCCCTGAATAAAGAAGAAACTTCAGGTGGCGAGAGTCTCCAGAATTATCGTAAATATAAGTATGACACGTCCCGCAAATATCAAATTATGAAGCCTAAATCAGAAGAAAAGTGGAAGTAGTGGTGATGTTTTGGTTGCTAAATTTGCGAGTTACAAATTAGGTTTATCTGCTGAAAGCACGGTCTGGGCTGAGGTCAGGTCTAATGCTGGGGGAGAAGGAGGGAGGGCACAAGCTTAATCCGGACTAGAATTTGACTCAGAAGTTAAATCATGACGGGGAAAGACAAAGTGGGTTGTTTAGAGAAGGCATTAGGATTTGATCATGTTTGTGCTGCAGACACGCAGGATTGTGTGAGGTAAGTTTGGATTATTGGTGGCGAGACGCGAAGTTTTTAAATTCTAAACCTGTTGTGTTTCATCGAGATTTAGTTTTAAAAAAGGTGGTAGAAGTTGAATGTAAATATAATTCTTGATAGTTTTTGTAAGTATTACAACCATTACAATGTCTGCTTTTTTGCGATCGATACGGCACGAAATTTAAAATATTGGAAACAGCTCTATGTGGTTACAAGTAATAAGCAGTTTCTTACAAAAATGTCAGTGTTCAGTAGCTTACTCACTTACTCACTCACTCGCCCAAGTTTACTTACTCCCTGTCACACACACACACGCACGCACGCACGCACGCACGCACGCACGCACGCACGCACGCACGCACACACACACACATACACACACACACACACACACACACACACCACACACACACACACACACACACACACA
>JH154711.1:46337-58795 GCA_000226015.1 Mnemiopsis leidyi | reverse complement strand
AGAGAGAGAGAGAGAAACCAGTAAAGTGAGGGAACGTGCAGCCTACATACAAAGATAACAGACCACATCTCATACACACAAACGGGGGTGACCACTCGGCTTCATTAAAAACTACACCGAACTTTTACTTGTATGTCTTCCTCCATGCAGCACGCAGAGACACACACACACAGACACACACACAGACAGATCCAACACACACATAGACAGACACTCTGACTGATCGTGACTTTTGAACTCCAACTCAGACTTTCTGCACGTGCCATGTCTTGTTTCAGAGAGAGAGAGAAGGATGTACGGAATCTTGGACAACACACACGTGCCAACAAACCAAATCAAAAATAACGTTGTTCTTGTAAGTTTTCCTTGCTCCAGCACGTACCGTGTAGATATAATATTTACACTCACATAACTTTATATTTACATCTCCCTTGTCCACAATAAGTAGAGCCAACACTATCCTGCACTACAACAGAACAGCCATGCAACACAATATTATGATAACTACCTGACTATATTTATCCACGTGTGCACGTTTTGCGTTATGATAAGATATTAAACCTCGTTCTGATAAGTTATTAAACCTCACGCAGTATAAGATGATATAAATATACACGTCGAGTTATTTAAATTTCTTGACGGACAGGAATGTTCGGATTGAAATATTGACTCAATACTCAGCTTAACACTTGACAACTAATAAGGCTTGATGTAAGTTGAAACTTACTCCGTCAGTTCTGGGCTTACTTAGTGACTAAACAATCCTAAAGTAACTTAAGTAGTTTACACGTACTTAACAGTTAAATATGTAAACTTACTTTAAACGCAGTAGATACATGACTGGGACGGTAGAAAAGAAAACTCCGGCCAACACAAAGTTGAAACAACACACGGCAGTGAGGCGTGAAGGACACAGATCGTGTATAATATAACTCTTCTCTGGGATGTCAACATGTGACACACATAATATTCAGGAGGATGTTTTACCTTGGCACGTCTATGGTACACTCGACGTGACCTGGGAAAACACCACTTAACTCCGAGTATCAGAGATCATCATATACGGTGTAACTGTGTTTGAGGGATATTATGCCTTATATGGTATGAAAAAGTCGGGTTTATCACACGCTAAACAGAGCAAGCAGTCGACTTCTCTCAAACCATTATAATAAGCTTCACTTAGGGTTGCTCACGATTAATGAGATTACTATGTACAAAGTTGCATTCAAGTGACATTTTACATGAGCTTAAGATTTGCTCTCGGAACATAAGATTTATTGAAATAGTGGGAATATTCCAGAATATTACGTAATCGGTCGAATTAGTGAGTTGACAGTGAGCAATTACATTACATGATCTAGTAATATAACGGGCGCTTAGAATCTTACAATTCAACTCTTGGGAAACGCAACGTGATAAACAAAGTAAACAGAAGTCAGAAGGCTGACGCAAACTTTACTCAAATTAGTAGAGTACATTCGCTCTAGATATGCCTCCTCAGACATCTAGATTAATTTTATAGATCCTTCTGGAATAATCAAGAAGGAAGTGAGAACCATGACAACAACCGTGTTTGTAACCATGACAACCGCCTGACTTTTTGCAATCACAAAGCAGGGATTCGTAAACCTTTAAATCTAGCTGCCATCACTTTCCCTAAAAATACAGAGAAAAGCCCAAAATCTACTTTGAGAGCGGAAGGGGTCCAAAGTTAAAGAATTATGTTACAAATTAGAAGACCCGCTGATCCGCGAATTAAACGATCTAGAAATAATTTTCAGAAGGCCAGTAAAACATGAAATTTCAGCTAAACAAGGTATAAGTGAGAGAAAGTGGTTACCTGGTCGGACGTTCCCACGTAGAGGTTCTGGTCACGTGATTCACGTAGTAAAGTCTACCGTTACTGTTTGTCCGCTCCTCCCACCTGCACAGTGTTGTGTAGAATTTGTGTAGAATTGTGTGTTATATGTAGTAGTTGTGTAGAATTTGTGTAGGATTGTGTGTCGTGTAGTTCTTGTTTTGATCTTGGAGATCAGTGGAGCGACACTCTTAAAGCTTGGTTTTACAACTTAGGGTAAGAACATGTACATGATGTATACAGTAATACATTTCATGCACATAAAAGACGCAATACTTATAGCTTAACCCTAAGATTTGAAAAAAGGCATATATCTCGGCAGACAGTTGTTAGTGAGAAAACCCCTAACTCCGGTAAATATAAGGCACACTATGTACAGTTGGGCCACCAAATAAACCCACTATAACTCCGCAACATTGTAAGGGATGATCAAGTGGACCTCAACTCCACAACGAGCGATGACCTAAGCAGAGCTTACCGGCTGAATAATTGTCCGGCGTGTTGTTATTATTATAGAGTGTGGAACTTGCTACGTTCCATTGAGCTACACGCAACAATAACTACACGTTATTAAATGACAAACCCTCGCTGTATTGTGAGAACACGTAAGGGTTAATGCACACGGGGCAAAGGGATTATTTTAACGTTCATTATCCTTAGAATAATAATCTTATATGAAATTATAGAGTTTAAAATGACACTACATATTGAACCTAACATATTGTTCACATTGAACTATATACTCTGAGTAGTGCTACTAGCTCACTGAAACAAGAAAACAAGATTACATGTTACCTACCCCTCAGGAAGCTCGTTAGGGTCAGAGAAAGTTGGAGAAGGAGGATGAAACAGTTCCCGAGACGACAGTGATATGACTATGATACCCTTTATTTCGGGGTCTTCGTGTCTGATTTTACCTAGTGCTAGTCGCTGGCCTGGTGAAGGAAGCAAAGTGTTAGATTTAGAGTCCATTATTACGATTACTGCGGGAGTCAACCTGACTGGAAGATAAAAATAGGAACAAATGTGGGGAGTTTTAACTCAGACTTAGGACAACTATCACTTGCTATCAGGTCACATCATAACTAGACTTACATCCGTTGTCTTTCATTCTAAAGATGTACTGGCCCTTTATTCGGGCACACCCCAAGAATGCTTCTTGAACGGTCTTGCAGCTTTTGCTCTTCAATTTCCGGTGATTCCACAGCTGGATTGTAATGCAATCGAGATGGTCCACAAACCTAGAGGAAGTTCACGCTTAAGAATTTCACAAAGAATTGACAAACAGTAAATTTACAAATCCCGCCAGGATAAAAAATTCTAGCAGACTGTAGCAAGCTCTATTTCAACAATAGACGAGATTGTTCGTGTTTATTGTGAACCAGGGATATAATTGCATAAGAAAGAAACAAGTGGTAGACTTACAAATCAAAGTGGTCGTTCCATTTTGGATCAAGAGTACCCTTGACAGTTTTCGTGGTGTAGTGCTGCCCACTGCCATCAACTATTATCTTGGCAAAAACATCTGGCAGTCGAAAGAATTCCCTCTTTGCCAAACCCTTGGCACAAACAACTGAAAATAGTAACTCGATTTGAAAATAAGTCATGATTTTCAGTCACATCAATTACTGAGATTTACAATTTATCAACAAATCTCAACTAAGTATTCATGAAAATCTTCATGTAAGGTACTAACTGGTAAATCTGACACGAGTTCTGTTACGAGTGACTACGTTCGGAGTATTCGCCATTTGTCTTCAACATTTCTCCCAAGTTTCACATCATAGTGCTACAAGATAACTCAACATTAATTATAAGATTGCAGTAGAGAAATTCTTCCCAAATTTCCTCCACTCTATCAGAAATTAACATATCTAGAGCATAAAAAGTTTACGAGAAAATAAGTTGGTTAGAATTTGTAAGAAACTAAAGATAAAAACTAGCAAGAAACTAAAAGATATCATTATATGTATGGTCATCCATTTTTTTGTATAAAGGGCTGGGGAACTTGAGCAGTCACATGTTTTTCAAAATACATAGGTGACAGGCATTTTTGCAATTCAGAGTTAATTTGGATAAAAACTGACAGCTTTCTTAATTTGACATTTGAGGCTGATAGAGTGAAAATGAGCTAAGGGGTGCAAAATAGGAGGAGGCTGGAGGGGCCCAAGCAGAGGGAGGGGGCATCAGTTAACAAAAATTGTTTATGTTGAAAACTTGCTGAACTTGAACTAGCCTGGGAAACTAAATGAAAACACTTGCTGTACATCTAGATAAAAAAGAATGGAAGCTAAGAGGTTTTATGAAGTCCACTTTTTACTATTACCTCTACATTGGAAAACAAGTTTTTTTGGATATTTTTATTAGAGAGATTTAAACACCTGTAAGTTTCGACATTTTGCACTCCCATGCAACACAAAACTAGAAAACTTCATCAATTTGGTGTAACTTGTATCTATAAGAAAGCTTTGCTAGAGTGCTATGTCCTAAAAATAAATGGATAATTCAATTTAATGATGTTGTTATATGTTATCAGACTCCACTGTGGAGTATCACAACAAAAATGTGCCCTCCTCAGGTTGGTTTGAATTTTAATCAACAACTTGGTGATAACACAACCTCAATCTAGGAATTGGGTTGATTAATGAGTGCAAAATTCTTGTATTTATCCTAGAAACAAATTCACAAAGACCACGAACTTAAAAATATATGAATATGGCGGATGTCAAACGACTTAATTTGACAAAGCTTCTTTTCACTTTTTCATATGAGCTGTTAGTTAGAGTGTCTACTTCATATAAATCGATTGCAAGGTTAAATGTTGATGGTTTTTAGCTGGCACTGTTATGAGCATTGATATGAGCAATGTCAAATATTGCCGAGAACAATATGCTACATTTTGGTAAGTTAGGCAAGCATCCAGTGTGTCCTCCTCAATGTACCCACCAACTGGTGAGCTGCCAAGGCTGCCAACCTTGTAACTTTTAAGTGCTCTGATACTTTTAATTTGTGGTATCAATTGTTTTTAACTAATAATGTTTCTCTAATAATTTGTCTCACTAATTTGTTCAATATCATGTACAAGTCCCATGGAATTGATGCAGCGCAATCTGGCAGCTGACATTCATCATACACTTATTTTTTTGCACTAGTTGTCCATAAAATAATAAAATGAATAATAAATAATAATGCTAGCATCATCACGCATAATCTCCTAAAAATTTCAAAAACCTTAAAAGTATTTAACAAATTTAATAAAAAGCATTAAAAACTCATAAATATTAATTAATTTCTTCTTAGCAACAAATGGGTTATCTTGAAGAAAGCTGTTATGTCATAACTTATTCTCCAAATAATATCCACTTTCATCCACTTCATCAAAAATTTTCCACTACCATATATACCAAACGCTTTAGTTTTACACTTAAACAACTCTAAATAAGCTTTAAAAGAATTGAAAGTCAGCACATTCTTGCAGAACTTGGAGCTTTAACTCTTTCCAGGCTTACAAATCAAATTGACTCCAGATCTGCTAAAATTTAAAACTCCAGTTAGCTGGGATAAACTTTGGCTAGCTTTCCTAACTTCAATCAGATCACCTCTCAAACGCCTATCAGTGAGAGTAGTCGGTTTAGAACCTACAGTCGCTCTGAGTACGGAATGAGGCCTACCCGTTCAATCACACGGGTGAAGGGTCTCTGAACGCTCTCGATCCTAATTAATGAAGGCCAGTTACCATGCTCAGCTGCAAGGCTCCAAAGCTGGCTGCTTGACACAATATTCGAGATGTGGTCTGACTAATGTCTTATACACTCTTAAAATTAAAGATTTCTCTCTACTAATCAAATTCATAGAAATCCAGCATAACATGTGATAAGCTTTACTTATACAAGATTCCATCCGCTCATTCCATAGCAACGTGCACAGTGCAAGAGATAAGAACATCTAGATCTTAAGGGTATACTATTGCCTTCAGTAAGAGGCTGGGTTAATTTTGACCTATTTTTGATATAAAAAATCTAGATCATTATCATCTAGAACATAATCGAAATGCTCATTATCATTAAATTCTAAGCGCAGCAGGCAGCACCTCACATTTACTAGTATTAAACTTCAGTAAACACTTCATTTCCCAGTCCTCATCAACTACAGTCTTGTCTGATAGATTTGCAATTAATTTTAGGTCATCTGCAAATATCTTCACCGTACTCCTTATACAATCAGGTAGATCATTAATAATAAGTATAAAAATTACTGGTCCCAACACTGATCCCTTAGGTATTCCTGATAAAACATCCTTTAAGGAAAAAACTTGCCTGGTATGGGTTGTCGCGGTGATACCCGACTCACGCAGCTAAAGCTGAACGAGATCGTTTCGTTAGAACGTTAGACGGATATAATCTCGTCAAGGTATGGGGACCTCAGTCTTTGGTTGCTTTTGCTCGCCCGGTAACAGAAAACTGACCCTGGCCAGAAACTCTCACGGACCTGCCCACTAAGAAATCCTTAATGATTAATAATGATAACTTAAATTTCACCATCGATTCCTAAGCATGAGCATTAGATTTTTAATATCAATCTGTTATGAGATAAGAAACGGTATATAGTTTAAAGGATCTGTTTTTGAACCCTTTTTAAATAGTGCAGAAAGGTTGGCAGACTTCCATATTTGAGGCAATTTACTACTGTCAGTACATTATCTCAAGCTAAGCTCTTAATAAACTAACCACTGCATTGACAAATGTAGGATAAGGACCATGACTTTTTAAACAATATAACTTATGCTACATTTGTCAAGTTCATTTTGACTCTATCAACCCAAATTTCTATATCAGCGCGGCCCGGCGGTTGACGAGATTATATAGCTTTGTAGGTTGATAACCTACTGTCGCGGCCATCACGCGCTGTCACGCATTTCTAGACGCGCATCGCCCGTTGAATATAGCTGCGTGAGTCGGGTATCACCGCGACAACCCGGCGGCTACTACGCAGACCCTTTGCGCGCGTTGGAGACTGCCACTTTGTCTCGACTTTGTCCGACCGTCATTCGAAGCGAATAGAGAATAAAATTACGGGAGGGTGCGCGCTGCTGTACAACTGCCACTTCGTGGCAGCGGGGCTAGGCAATATGTCTAGCAAAGCTATCTCTGGTAGCTATCTCTGGTGGCGCGCGCGAAATGGCTCTGGTAAGAGCAAAAGCTACACAGGATCAGTATTAGTAAGGTTTTCGAAGTCTTACGCGATTAAAGTGCGCTCTTAATCCTATAGATATCATCTCGTCAAACGGAAATCATCTCGTAATATATAATTTAAATTGATCGCGCGCGCGTGCGATGCCTTGACGAAATGACGAGATGATATCCGTCTAACGTTCTAAGGTGTAAGGAGAGCAGAAAACTGCGAGGAGAGCAGAAAACTGCGAGCCGCGCGCGGGTCGGGTAACATCTCGACAAGCGATGCCCTAAACCGTGCACTCAGCATTGCACCTTCGATCGAATCGAATTGCGCGCCGCGCGCGGTCATGGCTGTAGGTTGCGCGAAAAAGATAACGCATCACCGGTTGGGCGCTCGCGTGTGCATCAACTCAAGGCTAAAATGACCAAGTTCTTGGTTAAACTTGTGTTTTGACAGACAACTGTCAACTGACAGTTTTAGTGTTTTCATCTTGGCTAAGTGTTTCTACCTGTTTAATCAATAGCTTAATTGTAAATGATACATATCATCGCACAACACTATTCATTTCAAGCAGTAACAACGTTATCTTACCAGGCAGGAAACACAAAGCTATTAGCTACAAATGGGTTCACTACTAGATTTTTCGCTGGTTGGTTTGAAAATGAACGCCTAAATAATTGCTTTCTCAGAACAAACCCCGAACAAACACTTTATAAAAGTTATCTAAGAAAGGGTCATAAAACGCTTAACATGAAAATGGTTTTGCTGCGTTTTACTTATTCCACAAATGCTGCAGCTAGCAACTTGCCAATTGTTGCCCGGACGCAAATTTTAAAATCTTACAATCAAAAATCGAGCTGTAAGTCCAAACATAGATCACGAGGCCCCCAATCCCTCCTCCCCTCCCCCCTCCCCCGTAGAATATAGGGGGTTAACTTTGCAGTAAATTGCTTACTTCTGTAGCCGACTCGCTCTGTGGTCCCAGCTTCCCGGGAAAATCTACTATTTGAGCTCTTATAGTTGTCTCAGTTTTGGACCCACCTCCCCGAGTATTTTTTCATGACCACATATGTACTCTGTCTTTAATATTGTGAGGCTTTTGATAGGAATTATAGATTTCATTTTGCAGAGCGGAGTACATAGAATTTTACGAATTCTTAAAATGAAACGCTGAATTAATTTTTGGGAGGCAAAACCAAAATGAGGTTAATACATAGCATCTAAAGAGTAAAAACATCTTTATTTATTAAATCAAATACCAAATTAGCCTTCTCTAATATAGTTCAAGTTGGCTTAAATCAATAAATTCTTAAAGGGCAAAAGCTTTTCAACCCATCATAAAGTTTTTACATTTTGAAATAACTGTGAGCGTTGTCTTTTTGAATTTTGTCTAACAAAAAAGACGGATATGAAAACTAATCCTAATAACACTGAATAAAACTCAATACAACTAACTTTAAGCGAATATTTAACTAGGTTTGAACACTTAACAGTGTGGGCAACAGGCTAAGCTCTGAATCTCGGACTTATTACAAATCGTTGAAATGACTCAAGCATCCATCCGGCCCAAAAGCCCGGCCCGGGTTTATGTGCACATATTTAGGGATCTACTCTTGGCACAGATGTAGTATTATTATTATATATTCTTAATCTTTTTTGTATAAGGTTAGAAAACGCTCAATGGCTCATATGACCGTATCAAATAAGTAATGTGCTTTTTTATAAATCCAATTCATTAAAAAATACAAAGCTGCATAAATGTCATCACAATTTCAAACATTCTCATCACGTATACCAATGTCAACATTGCCCCCTAAGTTTGCTAATCTTATTTTTTGGTCTCCTTTCCTTGAAACCTAACCTAACCCATCTACAAAATGTTCATTTCAGAAAACCGAAATTGTCCTAGTTATTACAGTGGATGAAGATTGTGCTGCAATAGTTGAGCACAACTAAAGAACGAAAACAAGGATCTGAAACATTTATTTTTAAAGCACCTTGCATCAACCGAACAAATAGTCGAATGGAAAATTTGTCAAGACACTCGAATCTTCGCATTTTTCATGCAACAAAAAGCACATACAGCACCACCGTACGTTGTTGCTTTGAAATGGGTATCAAAGTATCAATTAATCAAAATGTTTATCACCTCCAAGTACAGCTTGAAAATTAATATTAAAAATTACAACTTTCATATGTACACATTGGTTTGTCTGACTCGGTAAAGCTCGGCTTCTACAGTTCGAGCGTGTCTTGCCTTTGCAGCACGAGCTACACTGACCTTGAAACTATGAGCGTTTTTGTCTGCGTTGTGCACCGTTACAGTTCCCGTGCACACACGCACTTTTTTGCGCAGCATCATTACAGTTTGCACGTGCAGCTGTGCAAACAAAAACTATCTTAAAAACTTCAAATATGAAGCGAATGTTTGACATTAGTCGGATTTCTGACATATCATTGTCTAATAAAGCCGTTCAACACGGCTGAAACTTCCGTGGATCCTGTGCACTTTCATTCATTGTCTAAATTCATCAAATACAACATCAATAAATTAGCGCCCTACAAATAAGAGTTCAGAGAAGCTGCGCACGTGGAGCACGTTAGACCACATGCGCCGCACCTTGTGCGCTAGACCCCGCTATCGATATAACTCTGTCTATAGCCCGGGTTATGGAAGTCCTGCCAGGCAGCTTCAGGGGTGGGTTCAGGCGAGGTAGGTACGAGATAGCAGATGCCCTGACCCTGAGGGGAGCAGGGTTTGGGAGGAGGGGAGGAGGAGGTGGGAGGTTGGGCTACTTGGTACACCAGCAGCTCTTGTCTACTTGAGGGGTGTGTCTGAAATGTTACACAGGTTAGGGGTGTTGTTAGTTGTCTTAGAGTTAGAGGTGTTGTTAGTTGTCTTAGAGTTAGGAACATCATTAACTTAGTGCACAACTTTGACTACAGACTATGGACATACACACACGCTGAAACTGGGAGTTAACCCATATCTTATATCAAGTTTTGTTCACTTTTTTGGGATTCGTTGTTCGGTATGTTCTTGGTTTTAGTGATTTATGTCAGGCTAAACAAGAGACTATAGGAAGACTATGTGCTCAAATCTGAATGTACCCTACTTCCCAAATAGGGGCAGGGTGCCAGCCCAAAAGAGATAATGTAACGATTAGAAGAGGAAGGACCTGTCAGGCCGGCTGTAGTACCCACCAGCCTATAAGATGAATGGATTTTACCCACGTGACACACGCCGGCCAATTAGAGGAGGAGACGGCTGGATACTAGGGGTGAACACAAACAAATGAGCATGGAACTGACGGACGAATCCGCCGCGGTATTTCAAGGATGGATTTAAAGTACTGGATAAAAAGTTCCCAGGTCAGAAGAAGGGTGACAGCTGCGGGTCACGTGGTACATTTAGAGCGGTCACGTGATGGAGGCCAGGAAGCTAATTCTCAAAGAGCAAGTTTTATACGGCCCCTTAGAGATGAAATTACATAATTCTTTCTTAAGCAGGCAATGGCCCACATTCTATATGAACGGGAAATTCGAATACTTACATCGTCGAAAATTGGATTTGTGTTCTGTTGAAACTGGACTTTTTCCTGAGATTTTGACTTGGATCTCTTGCTGAAATAGGAAGAATGTTAGGATTCCATTTTGATACAATCAGTGTTCGATAACGTGCATGATCCGAAACGTAAATCGCAGCCGCAACTTGCAAAGTAGCATTATCTTAATGTTTATTGTATCCTGTAACATCTAGCAAATTGTCTGTACACGTTAGAGATCTAAAAAAAAGATCGTTATGTTATTAAACTTGAAAGCTATAAACCAAGAGTTTATGATTTATTAATTTTGAATAAAAGAGATAACAAATAGTACTCACTATTTACGGTAGAATATAACTCCAGAGAAGGTAAGGATGGCTAGGGAAACCCCGATACAAAACAGCGCAGCAAAACCATTGCCCGTCACTGAAATGTAGCATTCGGTTAATTCTAACACGATTCGTATAAAAATCAATTACTTATCAAGCAGGAAATATATTATTTTCTTTGTTCATAAAACCGTTCTCAAACCGTAGAAACTATGGATGTTAGCCAAACAATTTTTCAGATAATTTATAAAAAATCTACTGTAGGTCACGATTTGGAATATTACAAGATTTATTTTCTCATTTTATCAATTAATCCCCTATCTGCCACAACTTTACAGGGCATCATCTGATATCACATTTTCCAAATTCAAAGAAAGAACCTTTTACAGGCACATTTTAGGAGGGTAAACACTCAGTAATAACATATTACTGCATAACATGTAAACTTTGAAATTATAATCGTTTGGTAGCCCGCTCTGATTGGTGGAACGACAACACGTGACCTTCACACTCGTCCCTGATTGGCTAATGCCGCGAGAAGAGAAAGACAGCAGGTCGGGATGCTATTGGGCCGATTAGAGGGAACAGAGACAACCGGCTTTGGGGAGAGCTGGCACCGGGCATACATGAGACCTTGAGATACTTCGCATGCCTCTGTGATACCTGGACTTAGAGCAACCTCGAATACCTTGGTTTTGTAATAAACCAACAATTGAGGACTGGGATGACATCTACATTGTAATATTTGGTATTGCGATACCCTGACAAGCTGCAATATTCAGATCCACACAACACTCACGTTTGTTGTCCTTGACGAAGAACTCGAACCAGAATACGAACTCCTCGCAAAACTGGCCTCTAAAGCCGCGCCCGCACGTGCAAACCGCCGTCAGTCCGGGCCCTGTTAGACTGCAGAGACCACCATTGTCGCAGTAGTCGATACAACTCTGAGGGAGAATGCGTTAGTCACTTTGTCTAGTTTTAGTTTCAAGTATTATATTCAACGACCTGTGTTAGTTGCTATTGTCTAGTTTAAATTACAAGTAATAGATTCAACGACCTGTGTTAGTTGCTATTGTCTAGATTTTATTACAAGTAATAGAATAAACGGCGTGTTAGTTGCTATTGTCTAGATTTAGTTGGTAATGGTATGTTATTGACTGTCTTCCAACAAAACTTTATGATGTTTCTTATGGTATGAGGGTAAGTGTGAGGGCAAGTACAAGAAGACAATAAAATCCGTGACTTCCAGCAACATGTGCGAGAAATATATTAGATGACATTAGTCATGGCACAAATGTTATCAGGCGTAATTGAAAACTTCTTCAATTCAGTTCAAGGAGTACCCTCATTTTGACTAGTAAAACAGTTGAAACTCTAGAAGCAATTTATTGGCCAGCCCAGTCATGGAAGAGCGACAGCAGTAAAGGGATATTTTTAAACCGGTGCGGGTAAACACAGAGCATGATAACATTTTGGGGAGAGAGAGAGAGAGAGAGAGAGAGAGAGAGAGAGAGAGAGAGAGAGAGAGAGAGAGAGAGAGAGAGAGAG
>JH154711.1:16316-27072 GCA_000226015.1 Mnemiopsis leidyi | reverse complement strand
GTGTGTGTGTGTGTGTGTGTGTGTGTGTGTGTGTGTGTGTGTGTGTGTGTGTGTGTGTGTGTGTGTGTGTGTGTGTGTGTGTGTGTGTGTGTGTGTGTGTGTGTGTCTGTGTGTCTGTGTGTGTCTGTGTGTCTGTGTGTCTGTGTCTGTGTCTGTGTGTTTGTCTGTGTCTGTGTTTGTCTGTGTGTGCAACAATGATGCACACTTGATGCATCGTTGGGTGTTATGGTTTTACTTTTTCATTTTTTATTGAGGTAATTATGAATTATCTGCACTGCCAATAAAGAATGTATGAACTGTAAAAATACTGGGTTCGGCCAATGATTGTGGCATAGCTTATTTACCACGAAACGGATGAAGAAATTGAGCAACCAAAATAGTAATACCATCACAACTAAATTCGGAGCAATTAAGGACTGATTACTGTTTCAGTAACAACCGGTAAAGTAAGCGCATTATACACAACACTTTGATCAGGAGAAAATAACATAAACATCTTGTCATGTAATTACATAAACTGCTTAATATAAATTTGCACATTGGAATCACGATGCAAATAATTACAGAACACAGCCCAAAATCACGGTCTTCCTGACAGCTCAGCAATACGTCTGTCTGCAAGACTAAAAATGTTAAACATTAGACAAGTTGCAGCCCCAACAGGACAAAATCACACGAACACCAGCTTCACGACGGGAAAACAATTTAAAGACGATCCGTGAAGTGCGGTGGCAGTGAGACAAGACAATCGTGAAATTTTACACCTTAACAACCACTTCCGGTGGGGAGGCCGTGTTTTCTCGGATAATCAGGTGGACACCAACATGCGCTGTGAAATGTCAGACGAAGCCAGACTTTACCAGACATGAGAGAAACTGTGCAGGTGCACGGTGAGAGAAAGATGTGTTACCGCTCAGCCTACCTTCAAATAGAGATTTACGAGTAAAGTCGTAAGTACAGGTCTTTTAAACTGAACTCAAATTTAACAAGTCTTTAACATCGTACTCAAACGAAATTTTCACTCGATACAAATTTCTTAAAAAGTGATTTCTAGAAACGCTCCTTTCTATCCAGCTGTAGCTTGCATGCTTGGTATGTCGGATCTAAAATAATCATGATGGAAGCATTTCCTCGGTGGTGTAACTCATCTCTCATCCCAAGTGCCCCTCGACAAATACCGGGGTGTACCATCATGACCAGTGCTGCCAGCCAAGTGGCAGCCAGATGGGCTAGCAAGCTGCAGTCAGTAGACTTATTACCACACGTCAGGGACCCTTCTGAAGTGGGCCTCAATCTCTGTGGATGTGGCGAGAAATTGTAGCGAGAGGATCGCTACAGAGTGTGAATTTGGTGTGAAATTGTGGAGGAGAGGTGGAGACAGGGAGCAGACACATGTCTCATCTGGGCAGACTGGGTTGTGTGGTTCAGGATATGACACCAGCTCAGTAACCTGCACACACACACAGCCGGTTTTACAACAGTTACCACCAAGGTTCAGGGCTCTTCTCTAACTGGAAGATAAGGCAAGTACCGGGAAAGTTCATGGAGTGGAACAAATTAGTTAGCACCCACTCAGCACAGGATCTAGATACAGTCCTGGAGACGGGGGATCTGCGCTCTAACCCCTTATCGGGAAACTAACCAACGGTGGATGAGAAAATCTTCCATTACGAGGTGATCTTCACACCGTCTCAACCTCAATGGAGACTGTCGACTTGCCGATAACAGGCTCCCTTGTTAATTCGCCCAGTAGTCCAGGTATTTTATATAATGTTTCTCCGAGGTAAAGCTAGCATGATATCAGTTACCGTGTGGACCGCAACAATAAATTTTCTGACCAACGAAATTCCGGAAAGTCAACAATGAAACGGTATACTACTATTAGTACTTCACTTCGCACCCTATTAACAGTAAAATTGAACGCTGCCTTTTTAGGACATAAACTGCAAAAGAGCTCAGCTTGATATGTAACGTGTTTGATCAGGTGACCAGCATTCTTTGCTCATGTGATCTCGGATCAGCTCTTTCATTGATTAGCGAGCGGAGCAGCCAATTAACAAAAATATAAGCAAGCCAAAGATGGGTGTGGGGTGACGTGGATATTTGACGTAAAGGTGCCTAGAAGGCTAATTATAGCAGCAGTGCCTTCTTTTTTAGAGAGGTATTTCGGGAGTGGACTTTGCACAGAACCACAGTCTACGGTCTAAAATGAACATTTCCTAGCCTACCTACCTCTATGTATGATAATTGTGTTTATCATTGCGGCCAGCTTGGTCACGTGTATTTAGCAAGTCTGATTTTAGACCTTCCAGAAGTTTTTTCCGGTACGTCAAACAGGGAGCATTAATTGACACAAGGCTCAGCAGTTCATGTCAGCGATGAAAATAGCCATGAAATCGAAAGGCCGTACAGCCCAATGTGATGGTATTCGGGAGGAAATTTACAAAAAGTTTATTATCAAATTAATTAAAGAGGTATTGGCTAATGAGGTGGAACGAAGGTGCAAGAGGCAGCAGGAACAAGGAACAGGGCCTGGTCGCCATGACAACCCACCCTATCAGGAACTGTGGACAATTTAACTGGTCTGGGCCAACCAGGGTGGCAGACCTAGTTTGTCAATCAGCCCGCCAATTCAGGCAATTAAAAGTTTTATCGTCACCTTACGTGTTTATCAGCAAAAGCATTTACATTTTACAGTTTTAATTGGGAACAGTTGAAAATGCTGATACATCGTGAAAAAAATACGTAAAAGTCACGTAAAATAGAACAGATAAAGGCAGGATGTCCGATGGGCATTGGGCAATGACAGCTCATTGCACTTAAAAACAACTAACTAATTTCATGGAAACAAGGAGAGAAGTACAGTGATTACATATAACAAACTCTGTACAAAGCTAAGATACGGTGATCAAGTATGGCTGATTCTGTAGAAAACTTAAGTACAGTAAACACGGATAGCTTCAACTCAGTAGAAAACTAAAGCTGTGTTTGTAATGTAAGGAATACAAAGGATTCTCAGGAGGATGCTTGTTAGATGCTGCCTATGTCAGATACTGGCGTTGTTTTGTAAACACACAGTCTGCTTACAAGCATGGCAATAACACCGTCAACACATGTGACGCTCACTAAAAGTTGACACTCACACTCATAAACTGGCTTAGTCTTAGTAGTGAGACGTGATTAATAAATTAGTTTTCGGATTGATTGTTATGTAATCCTTGATAACTGGTGGTCCTAGTTGAGTGCTTGCACGAAGATTTGTCAGCGTGATTAGCAAGCGCAGGTCTTGATTACAAGTCACACCGGTCATTCGACCATTGAGGATGACTAGGAAAGTAACGTTTATTTTTGGATTAAATTTGCGGTGCTTAATTAGTTTTTCGAACAATAGGCCAAATTCAACACGTTGATTCGTTTCAGGCGAGAGTTTTAAATGTGCCTACAAAAACAAGAATTTAATTGGCGGTATTGCAAGAAAGAAAATCGCATTGCACGACATAAAGAACAATATAAACGGCCATCTGTCTAACACCATGTTGAACAGAATATAGCGGAGATTGTGTAGCAGACTGAGAGAAAGATTGCACTGGGGCCTGTTCAAGTTTAATCCCACCTTTATTAATTAACCAGGAAAACAATACACACCACGTGATCGGATTACACGTGCAATTGTCGAGTTGAGAATTGATAGGACATGTGCACTCTAGTAAAGTAGTTGTGGCAAGCCTCCTGTGTCCTGGAACGAGTCAGGTGTGACTTGATTTACAATTTCATCTTGTCTATTGCATAGCTCACATGTTTTGCGTTGAATCAAATCATAGGTCAACTGTGCAGGTTATAAAATTAGTTTGCTTAATTGCCTAAATTGAGCTTCATCTTGAACACTTACAAAAAGGACTTCGTATCCTGGAATGATATTTCAAAGTCCAGTGCAGTAAGCTAAAGAATTAAGGCAAATTGATGAATTTGCATGATTTTTACACGGTTTTTATTGATTAATTTACATAAATATTATAAGATTTACTGCCTGCAAAACTTGGTAGAAGGGGTTGTGTATGAGAAGCAGCGGCGAACAATGCCCCACCATAAGGGGCGACAAATTGTCGTTAAAATATGGCAAGATTAACTGCACGACTAGCAAAATTGCATATTTTGTTAATGACTTCACTATTTATTTAGATTTTTTGGGTATATTTTCAAAAATTGCTCCCAGTAAGCCCGTTCACCAGGGGCTCCACTCAGGCATGCCTTTTACCGCCAATGGGTGCCTTATTGGCTAGACTTGCAACGTTATGCTACTGATGGGGTAAGCCAGCAAAAGCCTTGTTAAAGTGTAACCATAGATTTAACCTTTGATGTCTGTAACAAAAGCATAAGCCATAATAGTAAAATTATACTATCACTTTTATAGCTCTCAAGCCTATGTATAGAGCTTATGATGCACTTACCATACACATAGGACTAAATTAAGCAATAAGGTATTATTATTAATTCTTTCAGAGACAAGGAATCGAAGCTTAGAGGTTCCGTATGGGCTTTCTTCAATCACTATGTTTCATGATATGTGACATACAGTCTAAAACTTGTACTTCAATCATTAAAAATGTGGCCAATTTAATTGGCACACATGTGATTAGTATAGTTCCTGTTATCTGAGATTTAAAAGGCAACTCGAACTGGTAGAGCCTGATTTCACGACAAATTTCACGACAAAGCAGCCGGTATTTGGCTAACATGAGGGTGGGAAACCGGTGCAAAAAACAAACTCGATGGACTCATTGAGTTTAAAAATTTTTTCTAAAACAGAAAATTTGCCAACCCCACATGCATATATTTACCACATGAAGTGTGGTATAAGACCCCTTCGACAAAATGGAAATTTTCAAATCTAAGCAAGAGGAAAAATTAGGACAGCATTTTAAAGAAAAAATTTAACAGCAGATCTACTGGGGTTAGTCCCGAAGCCCAAAATCCGTTTCTAGACCCCCTGAACGGCCCTTTATTGGTTGGGTGGTGTAGTGGTTTCATTTACACCTCCCATGCAGCAGACTGGGGTTCAATCCCTAGCTGTGGCAAGTTGGACAATCACCGGACTGTGTCTGGTACAGCTCCGGCTGGAAATGCACACTCCCTGGTTTGTTAGATTAATCCCCCCTACAGCTAGTGTAGTACCTCGGTAGAGAGTGGCTCAGTGTTACAGAAAAGGAGATGAGCACCTCAGGCTATCCCATCTAAGATATTTAAACGTCTTACGTTGTTTATGTAGTTATACCAGCATTTTGACATTAAATTTGACCACAGATGGTGACAGTCCCAAAAACCATATTTAGACTCCTATTATATTCAGCACTTTCCGACTTCTTATGGTCAAAAATGAAAATTACTAAAGTTGTATAAGATGAAAAGTTAGCCTAGCAATTTAAGGTAAAATTTGATTGCATATGTTCAAGATCAAAGTGTATTATTTCTGACCACCACTCTAGTTCTATATATAACAGATGGTGACATCCATGAAGCTCAATTGATCATCACAATTGCACAGCAAAAAGATAAAAAAGCCAGAATCAGAGGCATATATAGTCGGTAAACTTTTTACAGGACCCATTGCGCAGCTTAGGTACACTTTTTATAATATAAACTATATGCCGGGGCGATTTAAACATCCTATGTTGTTCACTGTTAGCAAAATATATATCTCCTTAGATGTAGGGTTTAAATCTCTTTAATCAACAGAGAACGGTATTAGTGGGGAGGTGTCTCAAATTTCAAACCCTGTTTCTCGAAATGTAATGCTCCTACCTTTGTTTTTGGAGGTCAATCTGTATCTATTGGACCATTTGAGAGTATCTCACAGCCCAGAACTAAGGCAGTGCCAATAAATTTTGAGAAATGAGGTGTTTTATCATTAAAAATTTGAGACTCTTCCCCACGAATACCGTTCTCAATATATAGAGAACGGTATTCGTGGGGAAATTACAGAAAAAATAACAAACCGTGAATTAGAGGCCACTCCACAGCTAAAATTGAAATTGAAAACTAGAATTGGTCAAAACATGACAATAACAGATGGCAACAATGGAATTTTCTCCTTATATTAAATTTTAGAACTTCTTCAACTTGGAGCCCTTTCAAAGTATAATATGGAGAAAGAAGCAGGGGCGTAACGAAGCCCCAGAAGCCCTGGTTATGCTGAGGGGTGCCATCATATGGGGGCCCAAATTGCCATGAATATATGGGACAAATTTGCAAGATTGACTGCGCAACTAGCAAATTTTAGATTTTAAGGCCATACTTTTAGGCCAAACTTGCCTCTTTTTAAATTTTTGATAAAAAGTAAAATAAAATTACATTCAATACTGAACCGTCCCTATATAAACAAGAATTACGCCTGTTATACCCGACAGGCGGGTGTTATTTTTCCACCCAGCCATTTCAATTTTGGAAATTGGACACACCTACCGCTACCTATAGCTGACCTTGCGCTGCACTTGCAACTTGAGGGACTGACAGTGATTGAATCACAATGGCAGCGCACGACGCTATTTAAATTTAAGAAGAGGTCTAAAAAATAAGTTACCTGTTATTTTAATTTTAACATTGACAGATGCTGTTTAATACTGCAAAGCAAAAGCAGTTAATTCATTTCAGGAATGATGCCTATTACTTTTTGAAATGAATTAATTTCTCACTATTCAATATTCATGTGTAACCACTGACACGCACGTTTTACTTGGAATACGACGCCGCGCATTTTGTTTATTTGGCCGATTCAGATAAAAATTTATTTTGAGATTGCGTGCGGAGTGAACTGAAGTGTTGCCATAGTAACAACAGTGCACACAAATAATATGGTGCTTGGATGTAGGATTTCCGATTGGTCTCTAATTATTTGATTACAAGTTTAAGTGTCCAGGCACAAATCAGATTAGTAATCAGTTTATCAATGTATCATGTTCGCACGCAAATCATCGTCCATTAAAACGTTAACTACATGGGATGAAACCTCGTCAGACGGTTCAAATAGTGTTGAAAACAAAACTTGAAATTCGTCCAAAGAAACATTAAACTATTTCAACACTACAAATGAAATACATTTATTGAGTGAACATGATCAATGTCATATTGATTGAAATATTTTAGTTATAACACTGCGTATTCCTTGTTAAAAGATGTACGTAACTACACTATTAGTCCTTTTTCTCATCAAAGTTACAAAAAATCCCTCTTCCTTACACCAAGCAGTCAGTATAACATTTAGATAATAAAGCTGTAAACGATAAACGAGCTAATGAGATAACCTATCACATGTGTTTTTGTAAAGGAGGGCTTCACCTGACACAAACTACCATCCTCCAACCCAACTATATACACTACCCTCACCCAAATCTTCTGATTCCTAACCGTTCCTGCCTTTTTAGGCCGCTTCACAGCCAGGCTGGGTGGAAAAATTGGTTTGTCTTGAAAATAAAAATTTGTACAAAACTGATATGAACAATATTTTCTTAAAGTACTCACAAAAATGCTTATCGATTAAGTAATTCAGTTCATTCTGTATTATTGAACATTGAACTGAACATTAAGATTTTTCGATAAAGATTGTCAGTGAGCGTTTTATTTAATCCTCCTCGACCGATATATTTTTAGAGCAACCAAGCAGGACCTTAGAAATTATGTTTTGACGGCCCAGAAGATGGCAAGACCGCCATTCAGCGGAGCCGAAGGCTGATGTCAGAAAACACCCTGCTGGACCAACTTAAGAAGCTGCGTGACCACTGGAAACGTGTAACTGAGGTTAATGGAGATTATGTTTCCCGAATACATAAAAATTTTGCACCATTTAACTATATCAGCTGCTTTATTTGACTACTGACAATCTTTTTCGAACGACCTAATATATTGAAAGAGGCATTTAGTCAATGTGCCACAGGATGCTTTCTAGAAGAATTTGGTTCTTTTATCATGGACCGTATCACTAAGGCCAAAAATATTAATCATATGAACAAAACAACAGTTTGTAACAACAATCAACTAATATTCTTTAAATATAGTAATAATATTGATTATGCAAATTGCTCCTACTTCAGGTATTAAATTGAATTGAATTGAAATAAAATTTGCAAAACAATTATACAGTATGACATTTATGATTTAATGATTTAAATACATATATTACATATAAGAGACAAAGCCCTGTTTGCTGTTGCTCGTGCTGCGCCCTTTTAATAAAAAACTTGAGGCTAGGCAAGCGTTCGGCAAGCAGCCTTGTTTCGCGTTTAAACGTTAGACAGATTTCATTCCGTCAACTGCCACGCTGCTATATGTGGCGCGCATGCAAAATTGATCCGCAAAACTGCGCTCTGGCATGGTTCATTGTAACCCAGAAAATTTTTTCTGGGACTGCAAGCGTTTAGCGCACTTCATGATTGGTTCCTTGAATCATGTCATGTGCACGCGCTGTCATACGTTGTTTATGTTCTTAGTTAAAGTTATTTCAGGGTTACGATTTTTTAGAAAACGGTCATTTTACATCAAACCGCATTTCTTTATTCCATGCACTTACTTTTTAAGTTACGATATAGTTGGGAAGGACCCCTAGGTAGAGCAAATGTCGTTCGCGTTCACTTATCCATGAACCAGGTGCTTACGTGCGCTGCAGCTTTGTCTGACTTCGACCGACCCTCATTCGAAGTGACAGGAGGGTGCGCGCTGCCGTACAAGCTGCAGCTATGCAGCTAAATAAGCAACCTCTTATGATATGTCAACGGGCGATGCGCGTCCTCAGTCTTGAAATGCGTACAAGCACGTGATGGCCGCGACAGTAGGTTATCAACCTACAAATGATATGCAGTGGCGCGCGCAACCGGGCTGCTCGTTCTTCGTTAGAGCAACTAATTTCAAGCTAAGCTTGCGCAGGGATACAAATTTTTTAGCAATGGCTATAGTGGTTTGGCAAACCAGCAGGTAGTGCGAATACGGACGCGCGACGTAAATCACAAAAGCTCACACGGGCTATGTGTGTTCTGATAGGGTGCGCGCAGCGCGAGCCGGCACAGGGCTATGTCAGCTTATCAACTTAACCAAGTGCTTATACACGCTTCCCGCGTTGCTTCCCATAACCAGGTGCTTACGTACACTACGCACACAGCTGCCTATGTTATAATATGAGACCAAGTCACTGGGTACTGCGCACTGAGCACTGTCATGTTATGTTACCATAGTTTGTTGGTTTACCATTTATGTATGGATAAATGAAACAGAAATATTACATTTGATCGTAAAGAAAACTGTAATGAGATAATACAATATGCAGCTTAAAAAATACTACACACAAACTCACGTTAAAGAATAACACACTACTACACTTGAAACTACATTACTAATAACTACTACAAAGAACTATTAATACTGATCTAAAGTAAACTAACTGAAACTTGAAAGGTGAAACTCTACTCTGACCATAAACTCGATGTGAATGCGTGTGATTCAATTATCAATAAATACAAACTGTACAAATAATACTAATTCGTATTAGTACTAATTCGTTACGCACCTGCTCCCTCGTTTGTCATCTTGATTCTTGAATCGGCTAAAAAGGGGTTAAAACGAAATAAAAACAAAAGATTAAGATATAGAGAAGTTAGTGATGAGTTTTTGATTTGGAACTAGTGTTATGTGAGGATGATAGAGTCTTGGTTTTAAATGTAAATGGAGTCAAATAAATTATTATTAATTAATTAAAGTTGACATTTAATAACACTACTATTAAGATGAAAATCTTTTACTCAGCAGTGTCTGTCCCTCTAGACATGCAGAATAAATTAACCGAGAAACATACCAAAGAAATTTGCCATTAATGCTCATGGTGTTCAAATCAAAAATATGTACCAATGGTCAAAGTAGAAAGTTCTTCAATATAAACTGATTAAATAAATATTATATTCATAAAAACGATTAGCCAGAATACTAAGTCTGTGTCAATAAAACAAGCTGGCCAATGGATCAAAAATCAAGAACTAATTTCAATCTTCTTAGTAAATTTAGTTAGATCACAGATTTCACAGAATCTGTTGGATTAAAATGTTCTTTTCAAAGTTCAAGGGTTCCAAGTACTTCACTAACGGATTTAACAACAATTTGATTTGATTAGTTGTTTAAAGTTCCTTTTGATAGATCGAAAATTCACTGTTCTTACCACAGTTAACACAATTGAGTTTACTTGATCCCACAGAGTACCTCCTCTGTTAAAGCCCAGTCCTTCCAAACAGTACACTTCAGGGGATCGTCCCCGACAAACAACTGAAGAAAACAATTAAGTTGAAGAAAACAATTAAGTTATTTTCGCACCAATTTTACAAGATAAAACATCTAAAATCACATTTTTACCACTGTTATAGCTGGGATTCCTTTCAATCGAAACTCTTTTTGTTGTTAACTCAAGGTTATCTTCAGTAAACAGGGAAAGAACGTCACAAGACGTCTAAACAAAATAACCTGAAGAAGATATAAAGTGTAAATATCTTCTCAACCAAAAAAACATAAAGTAACACAAAATCATATACAAAGTAGTAGTAGTAGTAGTAGTAGTAGTAGTAGTAGTAGTAGTAGTAGTCGACGAAAGGTTATAACTAAACCTTCGTAATGCCTCCAACCTGCTTTCAGATTGGAGGTCATATATGCAGCGGCAATTTAGCTAGACCCTTTGGTCGGAAAAGACCTAGTTCCATTCCGCGCGTAAAAATAATGGCCTTACGGGTAA